>MU128929.1:149662-295051 GCA_014904985.1 Hydnum rufescens UP504 | reverse complement strand
CTTTGACCGTACCTGTTATCACAATCGTATCTTCAACAAATCATCTTGACATCCACAATAAAGAACCATACTGCCCAGCTGACGTGCAGCTTGAATCAGTCAGCAGCACTGAAGCGTCCCTATTCAGGCTCATGCCCCAAACCACCACAAAATCGCCTCAAGACCCCTCCAGCTGCCCCTTACCGCTCTCTGATTTCCAATTCACACACGGAACAGGTGCCGGATGCCAGAATCACACGCTATACTGAACCCGTGGTATGGACGTTCATTTCCGTTCAAACTCCGTCACGCTTACGTTGAGAACCCTCACGGGATGCGAATCCGCCATACCGTTGAGAAACGGTTGCCATGAGTTCGAAACATCGAATGGCATGGCGCAGTTCCTGGTTGGAATCGCAAAAATGACGAAGTCGGGCTCGGGCGTCGTCCGGAATTCTAATGAAGTCGAGGAAGGAGGAAATGTGATACGGTTGCATCATGAATTGGACGGTGGGATGATGAACTGAACGAAAGGTGGATTTAGAGCGTAGCATTCAAACAGTTCATTTTGGAACGATAAATGACAGAGTGCAGCCGGGGAGGTTGGCGCAATAGGTCATCTCCAACGAGCGAGTTGAACATCTAGACCCCGACGGGTTCGATTCAGAAAGTGGCGTTCCGGGCACGCCAGATGGGTTGCTGTTGCGTATGTGGCGAGCCTCCATTGCTGGCTGCCTGTGAATTCTGGGATGAGATTAGGTGTCCTACGGGGATCACGCCAAACAGATCATCGCGAAATCGACATGGTCGTGGCGGCATAGACGAAAGCTTCACTGACTTGAGCTACTAGGCGATCGACCTCGTCTCTGATATCCAACAGCCCCATACGAAAGACCAAGCTTGTGGGAATTTTGGCTACTCGGACTAATAATGAAAGGCGGATGTCGCTCAATCACTGATGTTCGAATCATGGAGATCGTCTGGCGCTAATTCGGGGCGTCGGTGAAACACAGGAGGATATATGTCGGTTCGGACGCTGGTGATCAAGATGCGGAGAAGTATTTTGGATCGCCGTGGGGGAGAAGAAGAAGCTGAGAAGATTCGGCGCCCCCCTTCTCATCACATTCGTCAAGGCATCAAGGACGATGAGTGACGTGTTCCGATTTTGGATCGCATCTTTAGAAGTGGCGTCACGATTATCTTTGATTTGAGTCAAGAGCGCCTTGGTGGCCCTAGGTCCGCGTCTTGTTGAATCGCTTCCCCAATCAGCGTGATCCATTATCCGAATGGCCGATTGGAAGGCAAGTGTGGGGAATAAAGTCGGATGCGCAAAAGGTCTGTCGCTCCGAGAAAAGAAAAAGCTTGCGCTCTAGAATGCCTTTTCTCTCAGCTCGAGCAGAGAGACGGTTTAGCAATAGTCGATTGCCCGATCCCGGCGAGGCATTAAGCCGTAACGGGTGGTGTTTTGAGTTCGGTCTTCTCCAACCACGCGTAATGTCGTTCATATACCGACACGGTCCCTCGAGACAGGACGACGGTAGATCTTTACGACCAGAGTCATAACTGCATAGGAAACAGGAGGAGACATAGAAGCGGGGACGGCGAAGATTCAACCCTCTGCTCTGGAGATGGCCGGGTCGATGTGTAAGGAGCGGAGGCCAAATGAAATTTTTGAGCGTGCTCACTGCTGATATTGAGAATGACATCCCCTCCATTCGCCGCCGCACTAGGACACCCCAGATCCAGCACCTCACTACCAGGCATCATGGAAACGATGTATAAAAAAGAGGATAGCAGCAAATTGAATACAACTCACCAACAGGGAGATTTTTTAAGGTTCCATAGGGAGACGATGGATCACTTACAGAGAGATAACCACGCAGAAACCCCATGCCGCCAATGAAAATGAATTGAGACGATGCAATAAGGGGGAAGTGCGATATTATTTCTGCTCCGCGAACGGAGCCAGTCGGGTGTTACGGGGGTTAAGCGTGCGGGCGAATGCTAAAGTTCGCCGACATAATCCAAATTACGTAAGCGCTGTTGAGCGGTTGAGCGTATTCCTGTGCTGCTGGTAGGCTGTTATCCACCCATAACTAGGAGAGCTGTACACAGTAAAGACCGCGATGTTTCTACTACAGCATTTCTTACTGCGTGAAAAAATGCTGCTGGCCTCCTGTCTTTCATCATATCCCGTAGCGCGTTCCCAAGATCAGAGATTATAGGCCCCTAGGACCACTCCTGAATAGGACGAAGGGAGGACTGCCCGTCCATTCGTCACGCCATCCAGCACAAAGAAACATGACGTATTGTCAAATAGGTAGATAGGTATCAGGGTCCTTCTTCGACAAAAAGCATGCTCCGCAAGCTGGAGACTGTATTATGATACCTTTGGTGAGGCCACGCCCCAGACACCTTTGGATTAAGATAAAGGGAAGGTAAATGTCATTATTCAATCGTACATGCTCCCCTGGAATTTCTGGGATTAATCTACCCATGCCCAAGTAACACGAAGGATATGACCACAGGTCAGTGGAAATCACGGGATCCGCAGACAGCGCACGTGAATACATTAGTGGCGCCACAAAAATCGCCCCCTACGGCGTGCGGGTCTCTCGATCGTGCATCCAATATCAATATCGACCCCGAGTTGACACGGACGGGTCCCAGGGACACTCGCAAAAAGGGGGCGCTTAAGCTTGATACATAATATTACTTACCTTGTGTACACAATGCCGACAGATGGATCAATTCTGATCAGAACCTCGTGTGTCTGGCTTGTCAGGAATGTTCTAACTACACCTCTATCATTTAATTCCAAGATCCTGGCGTCCACGCATAAAGGACAAACTTTCGTTTGAAGTTAAAGTGACATAGGAAGCAGCCTGAATTACCAAATAAAGTAGAAGCAAGGGCCCTCATCCCGATTGCCCAAGAGTGGGCTGTTTCTTTATGTTGATCGTCGATCAGGCTGATCCCTAAGGCATATAAGAGTCAATATTCTGCGTTGCCCTCATCTCTTCCACCAGCCCTCCGAAATGGACACAAACATTTCCCAGAGTCCGGAGCGTTGTTGTATCCCTCTCCACACCGGATCCGTGGAATTTCGAATGGATCTGGAGAGCCCTATGCTTCCTCCAAATCCCGAGCAATTGCCTTTTTTTTGGACTGAGGCTCCGCCGGAACCAGTCACCGGGGTTCTTCTTGCTTCAACGAATTGGAATGCCATGGGGTCAGGGTCAGCCAACCTTTATCAACAATTGATGCCAAGGAACTGAAAAAGTCTCACAACAGACGATGCAGCCTCGGGCAGCGGATCCCTCATTGACGCTATCAGCGGTCGGCATGCTAGAGGTGGTTCCCGGGCCGTCAACCCAGCTTCCACAATTCAACGTTGGGATCATAATTGGGACCCGGTTATGGAATATTGTCTCGACCTTCGAGAGGACAACAGGAAGTAAGTGAATGTGAAGCGTCATTTCGAAGTCGGCGAAGTCAGATGTCTTTTGTAGTATACAGAGGCCCTCCGTGGGCTTCGGCGATATTTCCATCGTCAGCGGAGAGTCCATACCCTGTGCATTCCATACTGTATTGTCTGTTATGTGACTGAGAATTGATGAATTCCTTGATGGACATGAAGGTCACCACCACCGCTCGCTCGGCAAGCCCACTTAAACATTACAGGCCCTTCCAGGAGGATGAATCCCTGAGGCGGTACTTAAGTCCGCGCGGCGACGTCAAGCACGATGCCATGGAGAGTGAGAGTGACAAAGAAGACAGCCCTTACAGTGTTCTGGGAGGGAGAGGTGATCATTTGCCTGATCAAGCGATCGCCGCAGCTGCCCGGTTTCCCCAACGCTCCCATCGATGCATCGTTGCAAAAACTACGTTCCCAGGAATTCATAGTATATGGCATATTATGGCCGCGACCTTGGACTCTGCCACTCTGCCGTGGGTGTGAACGCCGAAAGCTGAGAGTTGGGTATGGCTTTGAAGGTATACAGGCTTGTCGGCCAAATGGTTGAAGGTTTATCCCCGATGGCACAAGTTTTTTTTACATCAACACAGATTTGAAGGACCCAAGTCGCCAGAGACAAGAGAATACGCGCAAAATCAACCGTGCAGGGGACGTCGCCATAGAAAGGAGAGACAAGCTGTTATTAGGGTACTCACGACGAAATTGTCGGTATAGCGCCCCCCCCCTTTCACTGGTTTCTAAGGAACGTGGGACTTCACGGAGCTCGCTGGAGGCCATCACGTCCAATTGTCACAATTCAGCGGCACATTCACTCCGAAACACTAAGGATACCGGCAATCCCGCCACAGACAACGGTCATGAAAGCAGGCCGAATGTGGAGTTGGCGAGGGAAATGTGGCTTGACCAACCAACGCACCAAGTTTTCAATACCAGCAAGGCGTAGTCTATCCCGTACCGCTCTATTCGCCCTCGGAATCCAATATGAGGATCTCCCAGCTACGCGCCATATTTGACTCGGCCCCCACTAATGTCTCGAATGAGTCCAGCTCACATGGGAGAAACTCCAAGGACTGCACCCCAATGTCCGCCCCCTGATTACAACATGCATGCACGTCGACTTTTCCATACCAAATTATCGTAGTTTGCTCTCTTAGGCGCCAGATTTCTGGGCTCCGATCACTCTTGAGCACGATTATATTATCGGGTAGCAGCGACAAGCGCCAATCCCGACTCTTAAGCCGGTCGTCATGTGGATATTTTCCATCAAGTTGGTTTGTGTATGCTCAAGGGATAAAGACAGGTTTCAATTGAACTGGTGAGGAAGGAAAAGAAGGATGAAGGAGAAGAGAATATGAATCGGAAGATGAAAAGAAGAACCATGTATACTACCCAAAGGAAATCATGCATACGTCCTAGGTCGCGTACAAATGTCGTGCGACAGTATGACACACACAATGGCAAAACGGCCATTACGTGCCCCACTGTAGATTATCTGCGATGCGCTATCCTCACAGTGCCCGCGAACGTCGGGAAGACAAGCTGTGGACCGCACACCTCGTCTTTGGCAAGCGGGAAGTTTCAAGCCCACACTCTTGAATATCAAAGAGAGGAAGATGTGGCGAGGAAACAAAAAGTGACGCAGCGTCGACAATATCGCGAATTAATCGACATAGCCGAGAGTCATGAAGGAGTCCTACTATTTGCCCGCTGCATATTCGCAGCCACATGGAGCCCGAGAGACACCCACAATCGAGGAACGTAAGGCACTCCTCCAAAAAAGGATCATGGCGCTTACAGTCTCAGGAACAATGAGAACCGTATCCAAGGTATCCAATCCGAAACGAGAAGGCGAAGCTGCATAATTCGATTTGAAGGACACTGTAGATTTGCCAATCATACAGAACCTCATCACCCCAGAACGTAGGGAAGCAGCCGCCGTCTGGAGCTTCGCCTCCAGACAGACCAAATTGGAAAGCATGGACGCTACGACTCTTCTCAACAGGGGTCCAAGTCACGTACGGCAAGCTAGAAGGATTCGGATCGGAGGTGTCACGCAATGGAGTGACTGGAGAAATCTGTGCCTCAAAGCCCCATTTGGGAGGCTTTGGATGGGAAAGGACATTGACATCTGTGACTTCGGAAAGATGCAGCCCCCGTCCGAGATACCTCTTCCTTTCAATAACGGAGAGAGGGTTGGGAGGAAAAGTACTGCAGGTCAGAATTCATGAAATTCGAAACTCACTCGAGCCATTGGAATATTGGAAAATATAACTCTCGCGCGGAGTAAAAATCGTCAAGACCTTTGTCCACAGTCGGGGTAGTGAGTCCAGCGTTCATCTCGTCTTCAGCGAACGTAGGCGACTGCAATCCTCAATCCATTGTCACGACATCGAAACTAGTATATGAGAGGAATCCGGAACCGATCCTGTACAGTTGTTCGAGTCAGCACTGAGAAATACTGTGGATTCCGTCGCTCCAGGGCAGGTTGAGGAAACCTGCGCACCATGCTCATGCCCGCAAGCCATGCAATTTTGGGTCTCCGAGTCCATATTTTGTGGCCAATAATGCCTTCGGCTGCGTCTTGCGGTTTCCCTAAAAGAATGTTGTGTATCCCTGTGCTCATTCGATTCCGTCTCGAGGTCTTCGTGGGATCATACAGGCCTTCCTACAACATGAGCCAGAAACACCTCGTGATCTCTTCGGCAGTACACGTCGCCATTGACAACACAAACGGCGCGATGCATCAGAGCGAGCGCACTATCTGGGTAGGTTAATCGAATCTCAAAGCAGCGATAAAATTCCTCAGATGAGGAAAACTTTCAGAAGCGTGAGCGAATCACAAGTTTCAGGGGAACAGGCGAGGGTCGTTGAGTGCACAGAATTCGCGGAGACGCAGACTCCGTGCTCTGAGATGCATTTCTGTTGATGAGTCACGTGTTCTTGTCACGGTGCATGCATCGGTGTCCCCGACTCTTACGTAAGTAAGAGAGGGTTTTAGGGAGCATTTCGTCGTCACGGGGTTTCGAATGTCGCGTCCACGGCTGTGCCACCCGATTTGGTATTTCATCACGTGCCTTCCGGGCCAACCCGACCATCATATGAGCTGCCATCCGTAAGTAAAAGATATACGGTCAGCGTTAGAATCGATTTCGGAATCCTATCCTCCCTCCAGCATCCCTGAGGTGTGCCTCCAAACGAATAAAAATGGAAATGAGCTATTACGGGCCGTGTTTCTCCAGTGCTCAGGTGAGTAGGGATTGTAGGATGTATTACGTCTTTGATCCACGGTGCCAATAGACATTGATTTGAATTTGAACTCGAATTTGTGCAATCATTACGTGCCATGTTTCTCCGGTGCTTCAGGTGAGTCGGGATCATAGGATGTATGACGTCCTCGTATGCGAGAGAATTAATGCTTCTCAGTGAAATCGCCATTAGCACGGGCTGACCCGCGCAATTAGGGTTCATGGGGGCTCCCTCGTCGAAGGGTCCGCTACGGGTGCGGGGATGGATCGTGGAAGCTTTGCTCTCGCGAGCGGGTTGATTATGGTCACGGTTCAATATCGCCTCGGATTACCCTTTCCCATTGCCTCTCCCCATTGCCGATTTCGAACCCATCGTTGAGGAATCATTTGGGCCGAACCGGACCCAAATCCTCCTCGCGCAGTGCCCTTCCGTTTCGTCTGCTGTAACGTCCCACGAGTTCTTCTTCTGCCACCTTGATTATGATTCCTAGCTCACCTCATCCTCGGTGTTCGCTGGGGGGCGGACATTGGGGTGCAGTCCTTGGAGTTTCTCCCCTGTGAGCTGGACTCATTCGGAGACATTGGTGGGGCCGAGTCAAATATGGCGCGTAGCTGGAGATCCTCATATTGGATTTCGAGGCGAATAGAGCGGTACGGGATAGACTACGCGCCTGCTGGTATTGAAAACTTGGTGCGTTGGTTTGTCAAGCCACATTTTCCCTCGCCGACTCCACATTCGGCCTGCTTTACATGACCGTTGTCTGTGGCGGGATTGCCGGTATCCTTAGTGTTTCGGAGTGAATGTGCCGCTGAATTGTACACATTGGACGTGATGGCCCTCCAGCGAGCTCCGTGAAGTCCCACGTTTCTTAGAAACCAGTGAAAGGGGGCGGGGGCGCTACTACCGACAATTTCGTCGTGAGTACCCTAATAACAGCTTCGTCTCTCCCTTTCTATGGCGACGTCCCCTGCACGGTTGATTTTGCCGCGTATTCTTCTGTCTCTGGCGACTTGGGTCCTTCAAATCTGTGTTGATGTAGAAAGGAAACTTGTGCCATCGGGGATAAACCTTCAACCATTTGGCCGACAAGCCTGTATACTCTTCAAAGCCATACCCAACTCTCAGGCTTTCGGCGTTCACACCCACGGCAGAGTGGCAGAGTCCCAAGGTCGCGGTCCATAATATGCATATACTATGAATTCTGGGAACGTAGTTTTTGCAACGATGGCATCGATGGGAGCGTTGTGGGAACCAGGCAGCTGCGGCGATCGCTTGATCAGGCAATGATCACCTCTCCCTCCCAGAACACTGTAAGGCTGTCGTCTTTGTCACTCTCACTCTCCATGGCATCGGTGCTTGACGTCGCCGCGGGACTTAAGTACCGCCCTCAGGGATTCATCCTCCTGGGAAGGTGCTTCTGTAATGTTTAAGTGGCTTGCCGAGGCGAGCGTGGTGGTGACCTTACATGTCCATCACGGAATTCATCAATTCTCAGTCACATAACAGACCAATACAGTATGGAATGCACAGGGTATGGTACATCTCCGCTGACGATGGAAAATCGCCGAAGCCCACGGAGGGCCTCTGTATACTACAAAACGACATCTGACTTCGCCGACTTCGAAATGACGCTTCACATTCACTTACTTCCTGTTGTCCTCTCGAAGGTCGAGACAATAGTCATACACCGGGTCCCAATTATGATTCCAACGTTGAATTGTGGAAGCTGGGTTTGACGGCCCGGGAACACCCTCTAGCATGCCGACCGCTGATAGCGTCAATGAGGGATCCGCTGCCCGAGGCTGCATCGTCTGTTGTGAGGACTTTTTCAGTTCCTTGGCATCAATTGTTGATAAAGGTTGGCTGACCTGACCCATGGCATTCCATTCGTTGAAGCAAGGAAGAACCCGCACACCGTGACTGGTTCCGGCGCAGCCTCAGTCCAAAAAAAAGGCAATTGCTCGGGATTTGACGAAGCATAGGGCTCCTCCCTCAGATCCCATTCGAAATTCCATGGATCCGGTGTGGAGAGGGATACCAACAACGCTCCGGACTCTTGGGAAATGTATGCGTCCATTTCGGAGGGCTGGTGAAGGAGAATGAGGGCAACGCAGAATATTGATCTCTTATATGCCTTAGGGATCAGCCTGATCGTAACGATCAACATAAAGAAACACGCCACTCTTGTGCAATCGGGATAGGGCCCTTGCTTCTACTTTATTTTGGTAATTCAGGCTGCTTCCTATGTCACTTTAACTTCAACGAAACGTTTGTCCTTTATGCGTGGACGCCAGGATCTTGGAATTAATATGATAGAGGTGTCTAGTTAGAACATTCCTGACAAGCCAGACACACGAGGCTTCCTGATCAGATATTGATCATCTGTCGGCATTGTGTACACAAGGTAAGTAGATATTTATGTATCAAGCTTAAGCGCCCCCTTATTTCGCGAGTGTCCCTGGGACCCGTCGTGTCAACTCGGGGTCGATATTGATTTGGATGTTACACGATCGAGAGAGACCCGCACGCCGTAGGGGGCGATTTTTGTGGCGCCACTAATGTATTCGACGTGCGCTGTCTGCGGATCCCGTGATTTCCACTGACCTGTGTCCATATCCTTCGTGTTACTTGGGCATGGGTAGATGTAATCCCAGAAATTCCAGAGTTGGAGCATGTACGATTGAATAATGACATTTACCTTCCCTTTATCTTAAATCCAAAGGTGTCTGGGGCGTGGCCTCACGCCAAAGGCTATCATAATACAGTCTCAGGCTTGCGGAGCATGCTTTTGTCGAAGGAAGGACCCTGATACCTATCTACCTATTGTGACAATACCGTCATGTTTCTTTGTGCTGGATGGCGTGACGAATGGATCGGGCAGTCCTCCCTTCGTCCTATTCAGGAGTGGTTCCTAGGGGCCTATAATCTCTGATCTTGGGAACGCTCTACGGGATATGATGGAGATGACAGGAGGCCAGCAGCATTTTTTCCACGCAGTAAGAAATGCTGTAGTAGAAACATCCGCGGGTCTTACTTGTATGTAGCAGCTCTGCCTAGTTATGGGTGGATAACAGCCTACCAGTACGCAACGCTCAACCGCTCTAACAGCGCTTACGTAATTTGGATTTTGTCGCGACTTTAGCATTCGCCCGCCACGCTTTACACCCGTAACAGCCCGACTGGCTCGTTCGCGGAGCAGAATAATATCGCACTTCCCCCCTTATTGCATCGTCTCTTCATTTTTCATTGGCGGCACTGGGTCTTGGTGGTTCTCTCTCTGTAAAGTGATCCCATCGTCTCCTATGGAACCTCAAATCTCTGTTGGTGAGTTGTATTTCAATTTCTTGCTGCTATCCTCTTTTTTATACATCTTTCTCAGTGACTGGTAGTGGGGGTGCTGGATCTGGGGGTGTCCTGGGTGCTGGCGGCGATGGAGGGGATGTCATTCTCAATATCAGCAGTGAGCACGCTCCAAAATTTCATTGGCCTCCGCTCCATACACATCGTCCGGCCATCTCCAGACAGAGTTGAATCTTCGGCGGTCCTCCTTCTATTGTCTCTTCCTCGTGTTCCCTATGCCAGTTATGACTCTGGTCGCAAAGATCTACCGTCGTCCTGTCTCGAGGGAACCCGTGTCGGTATATTGAACGACATTACGGCGTGGTTGGAAAGGACCGAACCCAATACACCCCCGGTATACTGGCTTAATGGCCTCGCCGGGATCGGCAAATCGACTATTGCTAAAACCGTCTCTGATCGAGCCGAGAAGAAAGGCATTCTAGGCGCAAGCTTTTTCTTTTCTCGGAGCGACAACCTTTTGCGCGATCCGCAACTTGTATTCCCCACACTTGCCTTCCAACTCGCCCATTCGGACAATGCATTCAAGGACGTGATTGTGGAAGCGATTCAACAAGACGCGGACCTAGGGCACAAGGCGCTCTTGACTCAAATTCAAAGATTAATCGTGACGCCACTTCTCAAGATCGATCCAAATCGGAAGACGTCACTCATCGTGCTTGATGCCCTTGACGAATGTGAGGAGAAGGGGGGCGCCGAACTTCTCAAGCTTCTCTTCTCTCACGCGATCCAAATACCTTTTCTCCGCATCTTGATCACCAGCCGTCCTGAACCACATATATCCTCTGTGTTTCACGACGCCCCGAATTACGCCCAGACGATTCTTCATGATATCGAAGCATCAGTGATTGAGCAGGACATCCGCCTTTACATTACGTCCGAGTTAGCCAAAATTCCCCACAAGCTTGGTCTTCGTATGGCGGCTGGTTGGATATCAGAGGACGAGGTCGATTCGCTAGTAGCCAAGTCAGGAAAGCTCTTCGTCTATGCCGCCACGACCATTCGATTTATCGGCGATGATCGTTTGCGTGATCCCCGTAGGCACCTAAATCTCATCCTCAATTCACAGGCAGCCCAGCAGATAGGAGCCACGCCACATACGCAACTAGACAACCTATACGTGGGCGTGCTCCGGAACGCACTTTCTGAATCGAACCGTCGGGATGTCCTAGATCGCTTTCAACTCGTCGTTGGGAGTATCGTACTATTGCGCCAACCTCTCCCGCTGCACTCGTTGGCTCATTTTATCGGCTTCCAAATTGACACTGTTGATGCTACGCTCTATCACCTTCGTTCAGTCATCATCCCACCGTCCAACATTCATGATGCACCCCGTATCTATCATCCCTCCTTCCTCGACTTCATTACAGATTCCCGACGATGCGCCGAGCCCGACTTCGTCATTTTTGCGATTCCAGACCAGGAACGGCGCCATGCCATTCGATGTTTCGAACTCATGGCAACGTTTCTCAAACGGGATATGGCCGGGATTTCGCATCCGTGGGTTCTCAACAGTAACGTGGACGAGTTTGAACGGAAAGTGAACGATGCCATACCACCGGAGGTTCAGTATGCGTGTAGATTCTGGGCATCGCACCTGTCGTGTGTGGAATTTGGAAATCAGAGAGCGGTAGGGGCACTGGAGGGGTTCTTGAGGCGATCTATTTTGTGGTGGTTGGAGGCAATGAGCCTGATAGGGAGCAGCTTCAGTGCTGCTGACTGCATTCAAGCTGCACGTCACTGGGCAGTATGTGTATCTTTATTGTGGATGTTCAGATGATTTGTTGACCAGATAACGATTGTGATAACAGGTACGGTCAAACTGCAAGACAACTCTTCTGACGATGCTTTCCGACACATATCGCTTCATTCTGGCTCATTCCCAGGTCATCAGAGAAAGTGCACTGCAGGTGTATTACTCCGCATTGGCATTCACTCCCCATGACACTGCATTCTACAAAGCATATTGCAATGAAGATGCCAATTCTATCAGAGTGCTCCAAGGCTTGGAGTCTCAGTGGCCACGAGGTTTAGGAGTTTTTCTTGGCCATGATGGGGCGGTTTATTCCATTGCATTTTCACCAGATGGTTCACGGTTGGCATCGGCCTCTCATGATCATTCCATCCGGTTGTGGAATGCTACATCTGGTGACCTCATTGCATCACTAAAAGGTCATTTTGACTCTGTCACATCTGTTGCATTTTCCCCAGATGGATTGTGGTTGGCCTCAGGGTCCCATGACACTTCTGTCCGACTGTGGGATGCCATATCAGGCAGACTTATTTCATCACTGGAAGGGCACTCTAGCTTAGTCTTGTCTATTGCATTTTCACCAAATGGATTGTGGCTGGCCTCTGGGTCCCATGACTGTTCCATCCGGCTCTGGGATGCTATGTCAGGCAAGTCTATTGCATTGCTGGAAGGCCATTTTTGTCAGGTTTCCAGTGTTGTATTCTCACCAGATGGGCTGCAACTTGCATCAGGTTCTGATGATTGCTCCATCCAGCTCTGGGATATTGCATCAGGCAGGGCCACTGCATCATTGCAATGCTATTCTGATCAAATCAGGGCTGTTGCATTTTCACCCAGTGGATTGCAGCTGGCCTCAGGTTTTGATCATTCCCTGTGGCTGTGGGATGCCACCTCAGGCAAGCGAATTGCACTAAATAGCCATCCTGCTGGGGTTCTGTGCATTGCATTTTCCCCAGATGGGTTGCTGTTTGCCTCAGGTTCCTATGGTGGCTCCATCCAGTTGTGGGATGCCATCTCAGGCAAGCCCACTGCATCACTGAGAGGTCATTCTGAGTCTATTTACTCTGTTGCATTTGCACCAGATGGCTTGCAACTGGTGTCAGGCTCTGGTGACTGGTCCATCCGGCTGTGGGATATCACAGGCAATCCCATTATATGGACTCAGGCTGTTACATCCTCATTGGTGGACCCAGACCTGGCTTTGGGCACCCATGATCATGCCCAGTTCTTCTCAGACTCAGTCACATCTATTGCAATTTCACTGGATGGGTCACAGCTGGCTTTAGGCTCCAAGGATACTGTCATCCAGCTGTGGAATGTCACCTCAGGCCAGCAAATTGCATCACTATATGGCCATGATGACTGGGTCATGGCCCTTGCATTTTCACCAGATGGGCTGCAGCTGGCCTCAGCTTCTCATGACTCAGTCTGGCTATGGGATACCAGATCACTGGCAGGGAGGTGTACTACTTCACTGGAAGGTCATTCTAGTTGCTTGGTTGCATTTTCACCAGATGGCTTTCAACTGGCCTCTGGCTCTGATGAGCAGACCATCAAGCTGTGGGATACCAAATCAGGCAAACACCTCAAATCCCTGGAAATCCATTCTATGTGGGTTGAGTGTATTGTATTTTCACCAGATGGCTTGTGGTTGGTCTCTGGCTCTCCTGACCAGAGCATTCATCTGTGGGATGCCAGTTCAGGAAAAGCCATCAGAACACTGAAAGGGCCTGCTAAGCCTGTTAAGTCTGTTACATTTTCACCAGACAGTCTACAGGTGGCTGTAACCTTCACCTGTGCCAACACTATTCAGCTATGGGATACCTTATCAGGTCACCTCATTGCATCACTGGAAGATCCCTCTGGTTGGCCTACTTCTGTTGAATTTTCCTTTGGTCATACCTTGGTTTCTCAATCCCATGTAACTGTTGTTTGGGATTTGAGCTCTCCTCCTTTTCACATAGTCCCTGAGTCATATGTTATGGTCCCTCTATCTAGAACAGCCCCCCACTCTCTCATTTGGTCTTATCATCACCAATGGATACAAGTGCACTACCTCCCTGGTAATCATGTTCGACATGTCTGCTACATTCCTCCCCTTTATTCACCAACCACTGAAGTCCAGGTGAGAACCCTAGGGACTCACTCTCGCATTGCATTTGGATGTTCGGATGGCCGTGTTGTAATCCTCCACATAGACCATCATTCTCTGTTTGGATAGTCTGGATGAGCAATCTAGAATAGGGCACAGAGACAGAGATCCTAGTCAGAGCAGTCTTCTTGTTTTGGAATTTCTGTATATAGTCCATCCAGGGTCTTTCGAGCCAGAATGCTGTAGTTCGATATGACAGCCCCACACCTACGATCCCTCCCAGCCTTTTTGGCAATTGAAGATAGTAATTCTGCCATCCAAATGAAGAGCTCTCGGAACTCTGCCGTAAGCATGGGGCCAAGTCGTGTTTACTTTCACTGATTCCATTTCGAACTGAGTGAGCTTGCAAGAACAAAATAAATTGACATCCAAGAGACCAAAAGAATCCGAAATAACAAATGTAACAAACAAGACCATATCCAAGTAGCTAGGAAGCGAAAACTAGGAAACTGCCTTCCTATACAGACTCCGGAATAAATTGCCACTGGTACTGTTCATCAGTGACAACGACCGTACTCGAACTCATAGGGGTGGCAGTAGTGGTGATAGTTGTCAAGGTGGGAGTGGGTGTGGGCGTGGAAGTCGCCATGGAGGTAGAAGAAGAGGAAGACAAAGAGACGGGTGCGACAGTGGAGGTCGAATCTGAGGTGTCAGAAGTGGCGTCAAAGGCAGCGAGAACGGCGACCATGGACGCGGTAGGAACCACAGTGATGAAGCGAGTTTGGGTGACAGTAATAGCGGGGATGACAGCTGCTAGTGTCGGCACAGGTGGTGAGACGGAAGGAACCATGCTAGGGGCGGCTAATGGAATGACTGCCGCCGCGATGGTATCATCAGGCACCGTGGTGGTTGTCGCTGAAGGAGTGGGCGTCGTACTCGTGGAAGATGGTGCCATGGAGCTGCTAGAAATTGAAGCGGTAGTAGTCATGTCGCTCTCCGAGGCAGTGTCATCATCGTCATCCGTGGCATCGCCAGAATCCGCTGTAGAATCGTCACTAGGGTTGACTGAGGCGAACGTTGATGGCGAGTTGTAGAGGCTGGTATCATCTGACGATGTAGAGTCAGAGTCAGAGTCAGTAGATGACTCTGAGACATCGTCCTCGTCGAAAGGGGTCTCATCATCTAAGACATCATACACTTCGGCGGCGATGTTCGCAGGGGTGAAGTAAAGAGTGACATTGACAGCTTGGCGTTTCGAGAGAGTAGATAAACGGGCAGGCTGAATCATGCTCGTGGACGGCGAGTATTGGAAAGTTTGCGACACGTGGGGCGATCCCGTAGAGTTCGTAACGCACTCGCCAATCGTGAGAGGGGATGAGGCATCGGCTTCAGGATCAAATTGAATGCAGTAGTCGACCTTGCGGGCCTCGACTCGCTGGAAGATTGGGGCGCGGAGGAAAACCATCTTGTCTTCGGGGTCACCTTGGACGGATGGATCGGAGTCCATGGCATGAAGATAGAATAGTGTTGCAGTAGAATTATCCACGCCCAAAATGAAAGACGAAGAGTTCGTGGCTGGGTCAGGCTTGACAACAAGGGAAGCGATTTTTGTAGTATTGGAACCGTTGTTATCTGCAGACTCGATATCAATGGTTCCCGAAACGTCCTGAAACCTCACATGAGTCTCATTGTTGGAAGAATGAAGATTCGAAGAACCGGCTTACATTATCATCATCGGCACTACGGTGATGATGGTGGCCATGATGGTGGTGATGATGGTGATGATGGTGGTGATGGCGGTGGCGACGCTTATCTTTCCCATGAGCATGGTGCCCGTGTTTACCCTTGTGATCGTGATGTAACCCAGACAACATGTTTCTCGTGGTTATTGTGGGCTGAGTTCATCGTGCTGGTTTTCGCGACCTTGGAAGAATATTTTGCTGGAAGAGAAGCTGTGGTTCACATTCTCAGACTGGATAGTTCGAAAAGAACTTCAGTTAGACTAGGAATGGTCCGATTGTGAACTTGGGTAACCACCCACCGAATGATGTTTCGACCTCTTTTCTAGGTCAATGAGAGGCCCATTGTGTCCAACTGCAATGATAGAGTGGCGGGAAGAGTCGAAATGGGCATCCAAATTGAAGGTCAAGGCCGAGAAGGCCAGTGCGAGCAGAACCAATAGCAGCAGCGTCGGCATTGAGCACGACAACAGCAAGGGAAGTAAAAATTGCAGTGAGAGTAACCATGTTCGCAGAAGATAGTGGTAGACGGGCGAAGGGTGTTGTAGATGATAGAGATACGAAGACGGTAGAAACACGCAAAAATCTCCAGGATCTGCGAGATGGTAGGCGAAGGGATGATGAGAAGCTAGCCAGAGAGCAGAATCGCCAGGTTCTTATAGGAAAACGGGAGAACAGTTGCATTGGTGATTAGACCGTCAAGCGATAAAAGAAAGTAGCATGAGCAGGACTTGGTCAGTACTAGAATTATTACGCGATTCCCAGTTGTGGGACGTTAGAAAAGTCGGTTTGGGTGAGACAGAAGGAGATGATCGATCTTGTATTCCCGGGGTAGCCCAATGCCATGGAAAGTCTGTGAGAGTCCTCGAGACGTTGGGTTGTGGCACAAGTTGAGCTGGAAATTCGTGCGTCGGACGCGTCCGTAACAAGCTGCGGTGCGATACCCTCAGACTCATAACTTAATGGGTCAGGCTAACAATCCGGGGAGGGAATGATGAAGACGACGTGAGCCGGACTGGTAACTTGTGGGAACACTTGCGGGGACTTGCCGCAACAATTGAAGACAATCTCCAGTGACACAGATGTCTGCACCATGCTGTCGTCTCTCCTAGGACAAGTGATATCCACCGCTATCCCTTCATTCCAGTCCTAGAGAGACAGTTCCTGGTCCACGCTTCTGTGAATGCAACTATTGATGCGGCAATCACGTTCCTATGTGTACTCTTCAGAAATGGTAAACTCCCCCGGGACTTCACTTTCCAAGCTCACACTGACGATAGACTGAAAAAGCCCGCCAATAAAGATAGCAACGTATTTGTCTTTCTTGAGTAGATAATGTGTAGTGAAGAAAGACAAGAGTCCTAGCTGCTATCGCTTTGCAGTCTGCTGCACTAGCACTTAGGGGGCGGTTACTGTGCTCTCTTCACCGCTAAATTCTATCTCGCGGAACACTATAAACCCTTTAATCCCTGCCCACATTCCCTTTCGTGGGCTGGGCTCTCCAACGTTTCGCTGGGTACTTTCTCCCCGATATCTTCCATGCCTCGTGGCCCTCGCCTCTATTACGAGGCATCGTCTGATGTGATTGGGGTTCCCAAAGATCAGTCCCACTTTCATTGACATCTTCTGGGAGAACCTTCCATGGTTGAGGTAAGAATACGGATCGGTCAGATTCCAAATCCGTCTGCCTACTTTTCAATCTTTTTCGTGAACGAGTCATTCATTTTCAGGCACGTCTTGGCCGCCGCACTATTGGGCCTCGTGTACGCCGACCCCCTATTTTTCACAGTAACCAGCTATCCTTGCGTCTCGGACTCTTTAGGTTAGTTCCCTACTGATTGGGAGTGTATGGATCACCCGCCCTCGATGCGGGTGAAGCGCTCCGACCGAGACATCATCCTTGGGGTTTTATCCTCCGGGTGCTTCTTTGCTTTAAAAGGCGGGTGCCAAGGCGCCTATGGCTACCCCTCCTGAGCACATGTCACCTCTCAGTCTGCAACCTGAGATGAATGTGGCACATACAGACTCCAGCACGCCATCCCCTGATACTGAAACGGGCTGTGGGCCCAGTACTCTGCCAAAGCAACCACTACTTCGTCGACTTTGAAATTAGCATCCATATCTGCTTATTTCGTGCGGTCCTCTTTGAACGCTAGAATCGTGCGAAGATCTAGTGCGTGGCAATCTTTTATTTGTGGAAAATGGATTTGATCGTCCGGGAATGCCCTCTATTATGCCCCACATCATCGGGAGATCCATCAGTGCAGGCTTCACCGTTTCCTACGAAGGCGTCCTAGTTCCTTGGTCTTTGTGCTTGGTCAAGGAATGGATAGCCTGATACGTAATGCCGTACTATTGACAATGATATGACCAATATACTTCCAACAACCCATGGTGGTGCGTCAAGTAGGACCGGAACTGGAATCCCAGTGCGCAGGATTCGAAAGAGTGATAGGCCTCCAGTTGAGTCCGCATTCGAAATTCTCCGCTGTTATTAGAGGGGTGCTATGAGCACAAGGAACTCAATTTCGGAGGAGAGGCGAAATGCGTCATCTTAATTCTTTTCTTTCTGAATGCTCATCCCCCGTTATAGAATGTTCTGCTAGAAGCAGTGCAGGCCCAGACACATTAATATTTCCAGCGTAGTTGTAACTGAAGCAGAGAGAGACTACCATCATTAAACATTAAACGCTTGGCGAATACTTGTCCCTGTGGACACAGCGGAATATCCATTAGAATTGGGACAAAGTATGAGAGGATGAATGCGGATAGGTAAGGTACACCTCAACACCTTTGAACTAGTGGAACATCTCATCCGTCCGGGCTCCTGCTCTTTCAAATCTCAACTTAGGGGCTGGTGGGTGTTAATGATGGTCGCCGCGCACAATTCATGGATCCCTTAAAGCAGGTTGCTCGCATGACACCACATCCACGAGAAACACACGTTCGTCCTTGACAAACCATTATTCTATCTGTCATGTCCTTGATGGTGGATGAGGGCATAATGCGTGAGTACATCAAGATGGAAGACCACCGAACATCGGTGGGCCTCTTCCACGGCTCATATTCGTTCGGCAAGAGCCACTAGAACAGGCTGAAACGTAAGATGTGCTAGACGAAGAAGATTCGATTAGTTTGGCTGGCGGAAAGCATTCCGCTATCTGAGCGGAGGCAGCAGTGACCGGATGAATTCAAGGAGTCCCCTGACCCTTGCCTCCACTTATAGTTCGGGTCATTCGGGATTTGAATATAGCCTCTAGCGGTGGCGAGAACTCTACAATGGGAGAATATCAAATGGGACCAATCTCGAAGTGCTGGTGAAACAGCCCTTTTATACGAATCTCGGGAGACATTGCACCGGAAGAACAAAGTAGAAGGGCCTGCACAACTCCAAAAACGACGATGAAACGACTCCAACCCCTATGCAATGGGACGGCAGCACACTGCAAAAAGTCAAACACTTTAAATAAGTGTCATCAATAGCGACTCTGCCCCAGACTCACAAGGGACAAAACTATATTGGGACCGACTGCCTATGAATTACGCACCATCCTGGGCCTCTGAATCTTTCAAGACCGGGGTTTTCGCCCTCGGTTTTCGCCTTTTCTTTGTCGGCTCGCTCTCCGCCCCACCTTGCACGATCCTCGGTGGCTGGATATACAACGGGCCACCCCCGCGCAAATTCTCCCACCGTCGTCCGTTCCCTTTCAGTGTCACAAAGGGAGGGTGTTCGGCGGGCGAAGGAACACGAGGTTGTAATCCCTCTCCAGAGAATTCGTCATCCTCCACTTCACTCTGGCTTGCACTATGTCGCTAGACCGGATGGACGAGGAGCGGGTGAGAAGGAAGCCACAGTAACTTTCTTGGTCTTGGAATTCAGAGAAAGCACCTTGCGTGTCGGAGGGGCTAACTGTGTGCGGGAATTGGTGGTAGAGGCCAAGATTGGAAAAGAGCCCCCGCCCGCGGCTTCTATCTCTCGTTCCAAACGTTCCTGCCGAGCCGCCTCTTGAGCGTCTGCTTCTTTCTTTAGGACAACCTCCAATTCCCGGTGCAACTTTGCGACAAGGGCAGTACGTGCCGACTCGGAGAGAAGTGGAGAGTGACAATACGGACAAGGGTGATTTGGGTGATGGAGTAGACATAAGATGAGCCCGCAATGTGTGCAGAGTGGTGTATAGCTCGAAAGTTCATGGGTCCGAGCTCTCCACCAAGTCAATATGGGAAGCTAGAGACATATAGGCTCCTTGAATACCTTTGCAAAAGCATGCCTCTTTTCCTGTCCACGGGGAGGGCTGGTTGCTCTCGAGTGAGTTGATTAAGCGATCGATGCGTTGCACTTCTTTACTCTTCAAGGATTGGGCGTCGCCTTTCTTCAGCATCTCACGGCCCTTTCCCTTCTTTCCAGCCCTGTGAGATGCAGCCAAGAGATCCGAAGTGACTGTAGAATGATTTTTGACCCATGGCGTTGACTTCATAGTTTCTGTATAGTAAGAGGAGCAAGGCGCCGACTCACCGCCAAATCCCGCCTAGAACCTGAAATAGGGTCAACGCTTCAAACTCACGTCTGATGCCAATGCTTACTCCTCCGCCCGTTGCACAACCACGCCCCACAGTAGCAAGCCTTCCCACCAAACCGATCGCTGCACCTAATATTCCCACCCTGAATCCACGCGTAGGCGGTCAGTTCTTCTCGTCTCTCGCGCACTAGTGTGCTCCTAATCCCCTCAGATATAGGAAAACTTCTCCTTATTGGTGAACCAGATTCTGGCTATCGAAGTGCTTTCGACCTCCATCCAGGCGGTACTATCGTCGTCGGCCGCCCAAGTCATGGTCACAAACACACAGCCCCTCTTGCCTATTTCCCTCTCGAGCCGTCTCGAGGACTCACGCACTCATAACGATGCAAGATGACGGGGTACGCGGCACCTTACAGACCCCTCTTCTCTAGATCGTACGACCACAAATGTCCGCTGACTCTTAGAATTCTAGGTATACATCACACATCTGAAACCATCGAATTTGACATGGCGTGCTGTCAACTCCATATGGACTCCTATGAAGGTCGGCGAGAAGGCCAAGCTTGCTCACAAAGACATCCTTTGCTTTGGGACTGCTCCCAAGACCAAGGCATATTCGAATAAGGTCAGTCATATGATCGACATTGAGTCAGCCTTTCGCAACCATGACTGGTAACAGGTCGATGCTCCCTTCACGATATCTGTGGCTTTCGTTCCGAAAGGCGAAGAGGTGTCTTGGACAAAGTACAAATTCGTCAAGAGAACGATACACCGCCCAACACCTCAACCCGTCAAGCCAAGACCGATGGACTCGAGCATGCAACTACTACTTAGTGGTTCGTGCTTTCGATTTGTGCTCTCATTCCGCATGACGCTCCATTGGCGGATGTCGAATAGATATGAACGGTTTGAATGTTTCGTTAGACGCGACTCTTGACGAGGAGAGCGATGATGTGCGTGAAAGAAAATAATTCCAAAAAATGACTTGTCTCATCATTACCTACCAGATCCATCCACCCACCGTGAAACGGAAACGTTCAGATATCGCCGAGGGCCAAGGGTCTGACGACGACGCGACGCATCGCGTAGAAGATCATGGGGAGAGGAAACTTGCGGGGAGGTTTGCTGCAGAAGATACGTCGAAGAAACGGCGTCTCCCCGAATCGATATCCCGGGCGTATTGCGACGATGTAGTGGCCCTCCCAGAATCATTGACAAAAATGTCATTAACGTGACCGGCCCCGTGTTTCTCGCGCTGCAGTCTTTCTTGCGAACCCTCGAAGCCATTCTTTCACTTGCCTCTTCCTACCAAGGGACTTCTGTCAACATCTTATTTCCCGTTATTCGATTTATTATCGTGTTTGACATCCGTCATAATCTGTGGTCCAGGGCTTTCCCTCCGCTTTCTGTGTATACGCATGTGACCCTGCCCGGGAGGAGCATCAGGTGGCTCGCGTTGCTCACTTGGGGAGGTGCCATCTCCACTCGAACTCGCTTTACATATCTTTGTAATTCCCCACCAGAGCCAATTATTATGATCATAAATTGTACACAGTCCACTAATATTCTCGTTAAGCACATGGCAAATGTCTCCAGGTAGTTGGACATCCACAAGAGAGACGTCACCTCGGATTCCAAACGGTCCCCAGCCAGGGTGGACTCAGAGTATGCTAGGCAAGAACATGGCCTGAGCTGCTCATTAGCTCCGCGGGCAATATCTTGATCCAATGTTACAATTAATGCTGGTGGTTGGGACACAACACCGTGGTCCACGCAACGGGGGGGCACTTGTGTCTTGGGTCCCAAGAAACGATATTCAAAACGGTTCACAATCTCTCTACTAGGTTGATATTCGTGGTATTCGACCTTCTAGTGTTTCGCTTCCTCTTTCTCTGCTTTAGCAATGAATTCCCGGACACTATTGATACATCACGTCAGTTATCGCCTTGTTCAGTATATCCCTTAGAGGAACTTACAAAGCCTCCTCGTCGCTGTAGTCAAAGTATGATTTGAGTTCTTCGCCGGTCGGGTGCAAGGCAAATGACTTACTCAGATTTAAAGGTTCCCTTAACGGAATCGACAATGCTGCCTGCTTTATCAGTAGCCACGGCCTTCTTCGAGCCACCACCTAGGGAAGCATATGCAATCGCTGCCGTGGACGTTAAAACACCGATGGCGAGGTATTCATTCTTGATCAAACGTCCGGCAATGCGACTTTGAGCGGCACCGGATGGGCAACGGTTAGGCTCACCCGTCTTGGAACCGGTTAAAGCACGACGGTGCTTACTAGGACATGGTGGTTTTTAGAGGTTAGAAGGGCGCGTCGGATGCAAAGTCACGGCTGTTCCCTCTCCCCGTTCGAGTCAATACGCGCCGTGATGCAGGCGTGGAACGTTCATTTCGCTCGTGGGTGACTTGCAGTGCGTATAATAGCCCCTAGGGTTAATGGGAGTGTCGTCAGGTCTTCCCTATGATACGACAGTTGAGGATCTCTCTTTGGTTAGTTCCAGCCCCAATGAAGCGTCTCGACTTTTGACCTCGATCCTTCGCGCAGCTCCTCGCATATCATAACCCTATCGAGGTGTCAGTGTTCCAGAAACGAGGTAAACTTAAATTGCGAATGCTTCGAGAATTTCTTGCGCTCATCCTTTTCTGAAGGAATTCAGGCCTATGCTTTCGTACTATTCAGAACTTATGAGGTTCCGATCACCTCTGGAAAAGAATAGAGCCGTCTGATAGCATCCATTTTTTCAGGAAGCCGTTGAAGTTATTAAAACTTTTGGTATGCCATTTCTCGAAGGACTTTTATGTAGGTTACAGTTACCACACCTAATAACCCATTATCAGACAAAAGGATGTTTCTTGGTAGGAGGTGTGACACTTTTCCTAAGCTACGGCCCCTACTGATTGTAATATAGAATAACTGTCGAACCGAGTTACAGACAAGGATGGCGGATAGATTCGATGAAACCGGTGGATAGCAAGTCTTTGACGCCCCCAGGCCGCAAGGAACAATCCGATGGAGACGAGGGTCCTTCCACTTCTCACCGTCGCTCGTCTTTGTCAGGGACTCCATCGACTGGGAAGCCTTCCAAGGTGAATCCTATTACATCGAGTTCTAATTAGAAATTCTGATGTCATATTTGTTCCACATCAGGCTTCGGAAGACTCTTCTATTTCTCCCATAGACCAAGTCTTTCTTTCTGGTTTGAACAATGGTGTTACTGTCAAGGTGATGCCTCATGTCTAGCCATTGATACATGAATTCCCTGTAGCTCCTTGACTGTTGAAAGGACATAACCTGTATAATTCCACCCATCATGTTCACGCCTCATTTCTTCGTCTCTCTTCGAGGAGCTGCGTTAGATAACTTACTGCTGATGTACTCCCTTGTTATGATCCCAGATCCTTGAAGACTTTGGACTCAAGTTTGGGTCAGTCATCTACGGCCGATTTGATTCCGTCGATCCTTCTCTAGGGTAAGCACCGGTCGTATTTGATGGGTGCCGCCGTGCGTCTCAGTTTCGATCTAGAACGCTGGGCTTTGTTCCCGGGAGCAACATAAATCGCATTGTCGAGCGTATGGATAATCAAGTTCTTTGTGGATCCCATATTTCTGCTTTCTCTGCTTTGACGCCTCGGAAAAACGTACGATCCGTTACCTCAGGTCTAGTTTGTGCCCATTAATCTGGCTTGCTGTGTGGATAGGACCGTTCCCCTCAATCTAAAGAATCACCCCTACACCCAATTCGAAATGACCACTTGGACCCCTCAAAACGATACACACCGTATCCACCACGCCCGCCTCGGGGCGACTATGCTGCTGTGAGTCAGAATCGAGGAGGCAGCATCGACACACATGAAGATCGTTCGGAACCTTCGGCCTCATCGTCGAAAGCCAACCATCCAAGTACATTATCAGTGAAGTATTTTTTTCCCGTCTCTCGACGCGTTTCGCGGTTCAGATTTCCTCACATCTCCATGTCCCATGGCAGCCCTAATATGTCCGACAGAGAGCATCTGCTGGGTGATATCTCCAGATCTCCGACCTCATTCACCCCCGGTTCATCCCGCTGACAGCCAACAGCCAGAATTTTCAGACCTGGCTATGTCGAAGACAGACGACGTCAATGGAAAATGTGACACCCCAAATCCACCGTATAATGCCTTGCTCCAATATACCGTACATACAGTTCTCGAAACGATGAATGCCGAGTCAACGGAGACGTCTTGACTCACAGTTTCTGTCGTATTTACTATAGACCAGTAGTTCAATCAAAAATGCACTCACACTTAGCCATCAATTCCCCTCGCGCCGCACTGGCTATGAGTGCTATTTGTCTATGATTGCCATGTCATATAGAGGACCACAAAGGACCGGCCGAAGAGTGTTATTGAACGCAGTCTGAAGTAGTTCCTGTGGGTGCTGGGCGCCGGTGTCAATGCCGAATCCATGTCCAGGGTAAATCAGTCGGAAACAACGGAGCAGGGTGTGGGATCTGACTGGCAGAAACATTAGGGTCTTGAGACAAATTTTGACACGAGATGAAGCCCTCTTCGATAACGGAGAGATACCCAGTCGTGCCATACGGCTATGCGTGCAAAACACGCGATCCGCTGGCGAATACCATAGCCTGGATTGGGGGTATTGCCTTTACCAAGTGTGTACTTGATCCATGACTGTGTGTCAAGAGGGACAAGTTGGGGGTGAATTTACAAGCTAAAGTGATTACTATATACTGTACACAAGACATTTTCTCATGTCATATGAATACCGCCGTCTACAAGCAGAGTCTGACCCGTAATATCTGCGCGTTCATTCACATTCAACAGGTCAGAGAGATTGATCTATCCACCAGAATTACACGCAAAATAAAGACAGAAGGGGGTGCTCACAATCGCTATTCCGGCTCGCCAGGAAGCTCACGACATTGGCGATATCGTCAGGAATGGCTAGACGGCCCAAGGTAATGTCTGTTGCCAGGGCCTGCCGCTGCACTTTGCTGGCAGTCAGGTCCATGTGTCTGCGGAGCTCTTCACCGGCTTGTTCTGACAGCTGCGTCTTAACTGCATTATCATAGTGATATGGATATGGGAGGGTGAGCAAGTGTGACGACAGAGGCAGGGTCCCGTCGAGGGTGGACCACACACCGGTGCCAGGTGCCACTAAGTTGGCTGTAATCCCATGGGGTGCAAGCTCCAACGCTGCAGATTCGTTTAGTCCACGAACAGCCCACTAGAGCATTCAAGATAATATGGATTAGTCTCAGCTCAAAAGCTAAATAGTGTCAAGGAGTAGAATAACCCTTGTTCTCGTAGAGATAGATACGAAGGAAGACAGAGGAAAGGTAAGGAGGACAAAAAAACGGATCGGACCTTTGACGACACATAGCCTCCTAAATAAGCAAAGGGCTGAAATCCCGCCACAGAAGACGTGGCAATGAGCTTTCCCCCCGTTTTCTGCTCGATGAAGTGTTTCGCTGCATATTTGTAGCAGAGGAAGACCCCGTGGAGGTTGACATGGAAGAGCTTGTCCATGTCTGATACCGTCATTTCGAGAAATGGCTTCGCCACTGCGATTCCGGCGTTAGCAACCTTAAATGGGGTATATCAGTGTACATAGTAACATCTCAATCATCCAGAACGAGGCGGATCCTCCCACCATCACGTCCAAGTAGCCCAACGTAGCCACAACGTGCTCTATCATCTTCTCTACACTTTCTTCGTCACCCACATCGCCAACGACTCCGACCGACCTTGCGCCGACTGACTCAACAGCCTTGACAGCGGATTCCAGCTCCGCGCCATTGATATCATTGACGGCGACATCGAACCCGTCTCTGGCAAGCCGCAAGGCAATAGCCAAGCCAATCCCCTGCGCGGCCCCACTGACGAATGCTACTCGCCGACGATCGCCGTATAAAGGGGGGTCAGAAGGGAGCGGATGGAGAGCATTACCGTACACGGTCGGAGTGAGTGCTGGTGTCAGAGTAGTCGACCCAGTGGCCATCGTGTATCAGTCGAGGAAAGTGTAGAAGCAGGATGGGTGCATTGGGCCACCCGTGGTTACTTTTTAACAGCGTTGGTAAGGCGGATGAGGCGGATAAGGTGGATCATAAATAAATAGAGAATACAAGTCAGTGGGAAATACTACTGACCCTCCATCCGTAGAGGAGATGCTGCTCTGGTGTCGTTCTGACGTAGTCCTTGGATAGCACTTCCTTCCGCACACGTATAGACAAGAAGCTCACAGCTTCATGAAGAAATACATCGATAGCACACCAATATGTATCATCACCATTGTGCGGGGGCGGAGGCAAGGATCTGGAGAACACTTCCTGCCGTAAATGAACGTCGCGCGAAGCGCCCAGTGCGGCATCGGCCGAAAGGCGCGATGCCGGAGACAAGCGCGACCCCTAAAACAACCCCGCTGGACTCGCCAATGTTGAAGGTCTGTTTCGGGGGTACAGTATTCGCCCCATGTTTCTCACCCGCGCCGGCACTCGGGCGCTTCCCTTTCCTTTTATCTTTTCATGTGTTTTCCTTACTTCCTAATAGAATAAAAGGATGGGCTGTTGCCCGTCAAATACAGGTTGTGTCCCCGTTGTCACCCATACTCGACGGCGCAGCTGAGTCCAATCGGCATTTAGTACTAAGTCTGCATCCGTAATGGAATCTTTCAACACCCCGATCCCCTGAATTTGCTCTCATCTGCCTTAGATAGTGATATATTTCACCGCTCCCTCAATCGAGGGTGATGAATTAGAGATGAATGTAGACGGTACAAGTAGGTAGGTGATCATACTACTTTTTGAGGTTAATAACAATCAGAGGTAAGAACCAAATAGGTATGAAAGGTATCTATATCATAGATTCCAATCAACGAGATGATAGGCCCAAACACAGCCGGAGCCTACTCGATCATTTTGTCCACATTCTCCTATATTTACAACTCCAAACGACCTCAAGCTGATGCCTTCGATAGCCTTACCAAACGACATACTTCGGTTCGACGCCATCGATGTCGTTAACGGCGACATCAAATCCGCTCCTTTGCCAGGCACAATGGCGACTATAGCCAAGCCAATTCCCCACGCACCGCGCTGGCCACGAGTGCTGTGCTATTCGTCTACGATCGCCGTATGGGTATGGAGGTGGGCCAGAAAGGACCGGCTGAAGAGTGTTATTGAACTCAGTCTGAAGTAGTTCCACAGGGTGCTGGAACCTGGTGTCGACCTCGAATCAATCTCCATCGTAAATCAGTGGGAAACAACACAGGTGTGTGGAGAGTCTGTCTGATCGGCAGAAACACTAGGCCCTTGTGATAACGAGATGAAGCCCTCTTCAATAACGGAGAGAAAGCCAGTCGTGCCGTACAGCTATGCACGCAAAATATGCGACGCGCTGCCGAGTACCATAGCCTAGGTTGTGTATCGCCTTTACCAAGTTGTGTACCTGGTCCATGACAGTATGTATCACGAGGGACAAGTTGGGGGTGAATAATTAAATTACACAAGCTAAAGCGATTACTACATACACAATCCCTTCTCAATTGCTTCCTCTTCTCATGTCATATGAATACCGCCATCTAGAATCAGAGTCTGACCTGTCATATCTGCACGTTCATTCACATTCAGCATGTCAGCTAGATTGATCTATTCACCAGATTATGCGCAAAATAAAGACAGAAGGGGCGCTCACAGTCGCTATTCCGGCTCGCCAGGAAGCTCACGACATTGGCAATATCGTCAGGCATGCCTTGACGGCCCAAGGCAATGCTCGTCGTCGAGGCCTGCTGCTGCACTTTGCTGGCAGTCAGGTCCATGAGTCTGCGGATGTCATCGTGGGACTGTTCTGACATCTGCGTCTTGACTGCATTATCATTATGGGATATGGTGATAGGGGTATGGGAGGGTGAGTAAGTGTGACGACAGAGGCAGTGTCCAGTTGAGCATGGGACACCCACCCGTACCAGGTGCCACCAAGTTGGCTGTAATCCCATGGGGTGCAAGCTCCAATGCTGCAGATTCGTTTAGTCCACGGACAGCCCACTAGAGCATTCAAGTTCAGAAAATATAGATTAGTCTCAGCTCAAAAGTCAAATAGTCTCAAGGAACAGAATATCCCTTGTTCTCGTAGAAATAGATACGAAGGAAGGAAGACAAGGAAAGCGAAGGAGGAAACAAAAAAAAATCGAACCTTCGACGAAGCATACCCTCCTAAATAAGCAAAGGGCTGAAATCCCGCCACAGAGGACGTGGCAATGAGCTTTCCGCCCGTTTTCTGCTTGATGAACTGTTTCGCTGCATATTTGTAGCAGAGGAAGACCCGTGGAGGTTAACATGGAAGAGCTTGTTCATGTCTGCTACCGTCAGGTCGAGGAATAGTTTCGTCACGGCGATTCCGGCGTTAGCAACCTTGGATGGATATCAGTGTACATAGTAACGTCGGAACGAGGCGGGTCCTCCCACCATCACGTCCAAGTAGCCTAACGTAGTCACGACGTGCCCGATCATCTTCTCTACAACTTCTTCATTACCCACGTCGCCAACGACTCCGACCGACCTTGCGCCGACAGATTCGACAGCCTTGACAGCAGATTCCAGCTCCGCGCCATTGATATCATTGACGGCGACATCGAACCCATCTCTGGCAAGCCGCGAGACAATAGCCAAGCCAATCCCCTGCGCGGCCCCGCTGACGAATGCTACTCGCCGACGATCGCCGTATAAAGGGGGGTCAGAAGGGAGCGGATGGAGAGTATTCGGACTGAGTGCTGGTGTCTGGCTAGTCGACTCAGTGATCATTGTGTGTCAGTCGAGGAAACTGTAGAAATTGTAGAAGCAGAGGGGGGACTAAGAGGAGAATCCCTCGTTGGTAAGCTAAGGCGCAACAGATCATGAATCAGTCGAGAATGCAAGCCGCAGGGAAATACTGTTGACCCTCCGTACTCCCTCCGTGCGAAGAAGAGACGCTGCCTTGGTGTCATTCTGACCAAACTGGCTCAAAAAATAAGAAATCACTGCATGTCGAGCAAAGTGTATTGCCAGGTGCAGCAATTTTCTGTCTCCGACTCGTATAATGATTCAGAAAAGCGAGCGGATTGGAGGCTGGTTATGTTCTCCCTCGGGCGGATTGTCAATTGCCAGACGATGGTGGCAGTGATCGGGGCTAGTGCCGTCCTTGGATGGTCCTCCCTTCCGCACACATGTAGGCGAAAAGCTCACAGCTTCATGAAGAAATACAACGATAGCCCTCCAATACCCATCATCAATTCCAAGAATCGGGAGAACACCTCTCAATCGAGGAGACAATGGCGCAATTAAGAGAGATTGGTGCAGACGGCGGTTACCGAATAAGCACCGGCGTTTTCAGTCGCATGTCAACCAACTCTTCGATTTCCGTGAATGCCTCTACTATGAAATATGGAGGATGATAAAGTCATGACAATGAGGATGCCCAGAGAGAAATATCCAATGTGAATGAGCTAAAAGGATTGCTGGACCACAGACCACGAACGACAACGCAAATAGACTGCTAAACAGTGAGATAGAGATGGATATCGGAGGTTAACGCAATGCAAGTAGTAAATATCTGCACACATTAGAGGAGTAATACAAAAGAATCAAAGCCATCCATTCATTCACCATAACAGTCTCGGGTGACGTTCAAAACATACGCCAGTTGCCTGGGCTCGGCATTCCGGGACTCTGGTATATGGATGTCCTACTACCGAAGAGGGAGGACCCACCCATAGGAGTAACTGGGGCTTCCTGCAGTCTTGCGAGCTCGTCTGCAACATCCGCGCTGGGATCGTACGGATCGACAATGTCCGTGCCCACCCCCTCGTCTCCACGCGTAAGTCGCGAGGCAGAGATCGGGGTACGAAACGGGGAAGGAGGAAGGAGGGATCGTTTGTAGTGGGAGAAGTCGGATGGTGATGGAGAAAGGTGTAGTAGGCGGTGCGCGAGCGGCGCCCGAGCGGGCGAGAAAGCAAACGTCTCACGGAAGGTTGGGTCCCCTGAATGCAGGTTTTCGGCAACATTACTCCGCCGAGGGCTATCTCCACTATTGCTGACACCCCCGTGGTAGACTCGGTCGCTCTCAGCCGAGGAGTTCGACTCATGTGCCAGGACTCTGCCTTTGCTGAGCTTCGGTGGTGGTGTCAAGAACGGTCTTCGCTCGTTGCTGTTGCTCTGATTTCCATGCCCAGTACCGTTCTGGATCTTGCGGGGAGGCGGAGTAGTGGGTCGAGCAAATGGCGTAAGAGGCGCTTTATGGGGATTCAGCATGAGATCAGTAGACGCATTTGATTTCCATCCATTGGGGGTCTTTGGTACCCGGCCACCGACAGGAGACGTTTTCAAAGCTCTGAATTCGAGCGCGCGAGAGATCAAGTCTTGTGCGGTGGAAGAGGATGAAAGCCTTGCTCGAGAACCAGCTTTGGATTCCAGCGTTGGCGACAAGAGAGGCGATGACGACCTGATTCCAGTGCGCTACTTGGTGCGTCAGATTAACATTCAAATCTAGAAAGAGACAAGCACGAACCCTTTTAGGAGGGCTTTCAGGAGAATCCTCTTCGACAGAATCCCGCTTAGGAACCAATTGGAACCCTGGCCCTAAAGCAACGCGCCCTTCGCCCCATTCTTCCTTGATCTCACCCTCACCTTTGGGCAGATCCAGATCCCCATCTTTCTCCTCGTCCCCATCACATGCGGACGACTGAGCAATCCGGACACCTGTCGGGAGGGTAATGTCTCGGTTGTGAGGAGAGATGATAATGAAGGGGCTAGATGAGCTTTGATTGGGTGTAAGCGGGGGCATAGTAGCCTGAAGTTCTGCACCCTGTCGCCGTGAAGAGTCCGCAGACGTCCCAATTGCGCGCAACTGTGCCAGGAGAGCATGTGCACTGGCTTCATCTTCGTCACTAGCTGGCTCGTCGTCATCCACGTCTAGATCGTGCAAATAAGTCGAGGGTGAGGATGGTGGGGACGAAGGAGGCAGCGGAGAGGAACAAGGTGGAGACAGAGGATGTGCAGGGGAACTGAGTAGAGGGGACGATGGCGGCATAGGAGAAGCGAGAATGGTAGGCGAAGAGGGTATAATGATAGGAGATGAAGGTGGCATTGGTGAGGAGGGGGCATTGGGGAAGCAGGAGCGGAGGGTTCGAACGTCTCGACGGGAGTTGCGGAGCGAGTTCGACTACGATGGCGGGCTATGGCTGGGGGCGCAGAGCCTACGATGGATGCTTCTTCTGACGCAGATTCTAAAGCCGAACCTGATGTTGAGGCAGCGCATGAAACAGGATAAGACAGGTGATGGTTAGATTGGATGAGGGAAGGCGTCATGAGGGTGTTCGAGGGTGGTGGTAGCTTGGTGGGTGCATATGGGTAATATGGAATGCGGCCTGGGTAAATAGGGGTGTATGGGTGATAATAAACGAGGTGGGGATGAGAGTACGGATAGACAGGTGGTGGCAATGTGGCGGGTGGAAAAGGCACACTCCCGGCCTTCGACGAAGACGACGAAGGGGTCGATTTACGTTTCTTCGATACGTTCTCGCCACCATTATCAGTCGGGCCAGAAAGCTCCGATCCATCTTTCATCTTGCGTTTCCTTGACGCAGTAGTGCTTCCCTTGCGAACAAAATTCCCATCTTGGAAGCATTCCAAATCCTCTTCCTTGATCCCCCAAAGACTGCCTTTACCCTTCTCCCCAGCCTCGCGCTGCATTTTGACGAAGGAGCCATTCAAACTGAGGTTGTGCCGGATTGAGTTACGCCAGCCAGCCGCATCTCGTTTATAATAAGGATATGCAAGAGATATGTAGATATAGATCTGATTGAGGGAGAGTTTTTTCTGTGGAGAAGCAAGGATCGCCTGGCCGATGAGGGCAGCGTACGACCATGACGGTTTGTCAGTCGAGCGAGGACCCGGTGGGAGCTTGAAGGGGAGTTCCTCCTCATCAATGCGCGCGACAGGAGAGGAGGAAAGGATAGGGGACGACATATGTATCGGAACGTGCAGTGGGCGCAATTTATGGGGGTCTCAGGGGGATATGATGATGAGAGGGAGTAAGGGAAGACGGTAGATTTCTGAGGCGAGGAAGAAGATGGCGCGGCCTCAGCTCGAGGACTGGGTGGGGGAGAAGATGAAGGGGATGCGACACGATGGATCTTTCTCATCGCTGGAGGTGCAGGCATGGCTGCATGCTGGGTAGCATCGAAATGTGGCACATTTGATGGTTGAACTGATTCAGTTACGGGCTGGAAAAAGGTTTCGCCATGTCAGCTACACGGTATCCAAACACAGATCAAGTGTGAGAGGGTACCGGGATGGTGGGAGATGACGGTGCCTTCAACGCGTCTTCCTGCACCCGATTATTACGCGTAGATACTTTTTGGGCCTTAATGGGCGATACAACTGCCGTCGTGTTGGACGTGGGGGAAGGGGAATCCGCGGATGAAGAGGGTGTCGATGGTGCTGTCTTGGGGGAAACACGCGAACGAGTATTTCTGTGAACACCAGCAATTGGAACGTGGTTGCGAGCTGAGTTGACACGTTTACGCGTCGTTGCAGGGGTAGATTGTAGGTCCGGTTCGGAAGACGGAGGAGGGAGTGGCTCATCTGCGAGAACGTGCTGCGAGGTTTCCCCAGTAGTCGCAGCACTCACGGGAGCATCCAAGCCAGCAGCAGCAGCAGTAGCAAGGAACGATCTCATCTTCTCAGTGTGCTTCTCTAGTTCTTCCGGCGTGATGTTGAGGGAGGCAAGGGCCTGGGAGCGAGGTGAGTTTGTAGCCATTTCACTCAATAGCGTGAGGGGAGACGAGTAGGACGCGTCGGCCATTGTGTAGGAGAGGGAAGCACTCCCCAGTGTGTATCGCTTAGTTGGGGCGCGCGGCAGGGAACACCTGAGCCACAGAGGAGGCCAAGAGCGCTAAATAGCTAACAACTGTGGTGAGATCCAAAACCACCGGGAAATGCCGGTCAACGCACGCGAAAATGACAGATGTTTGGCTCGCTGACGCCGCCAGCACTGGCTATCGAGGGTCAATCTCCCAGGGCTAAGTGTCGGGCAAGTCTTTTGTTTCTTAATGGTTTCTCTGAAGGGTATTTTTGTTGCTTCATCATATCATCTGCAGGTAAAGCCCCCGTATTTGGTCACGAGTCACTTGGCAAAGGATGGTCCCATTGGAAAAAAGCCCATCGGTACAGTAGACATGGAGATAGAATACTCAGTGTCATTATATTGAGCAAGCTATGGGTTGGGTAGTCTTAAATTCCAAGGAAAAAAAGGTCACAAATTCAAGAACACCATGAACAAGTTGTCGTCAGCGTGCGTTGTAAGCTGAGATGAGATCTAGATTGAGACGGTGGATAAGTAACCAGTGAGTGATATGCGGAAAAGTTGGCACGAAAGGGTGAAAACTTGGATCAGAGAATTTGGATTTAAGCTTCGTCAAAGAAGGAGCGCGGGGTCTTAAGCCGCTGCCTCGGAAACACGGACCAATGCAAAGGTTCATCACGATGAGGGAAATAGAAAGCCACAAAAGAGAAATAAACCCCACTGTCTCAGACTACGACTGGATACTAGCCCGGAAATGACATGGTCTTGATCCCAAAAACTTATTCAAAGGACTCAGCCATCATAGGAAGTAATGACGGATGCAAAATTTGGGATTTCCCTTATGATTAGAGTATAATCATTATAACGGCCGTCAATCACCCCCAACTCCATACAGGCATTTGATGAGTGCTTTTGGTTCGAAGCGCCGGTCTGTCGACACAATAATTTCACGAGCACCCCAAAGCCATTTGTCGCCCATTCGACCAAATATGGAAGGTCCGACCCAATCCACTGCACCACAAACTTCTGGTACAGGATCCGTTTCTCAAACACGAACCCCTTCCAGTTCAATCTCCGTCTACAATCCGGGTTCAATCAACAGGAATACCATCTCTAGCACCCAAAGCTTGCCAGTTAAAGCAATTCCCATGGATCTTGAGGCGCTTCACAGTTTTCTACTCGAAAGAGTGCTCGATCAAGGTTGGCTTCCTTTCTGTGCTGGCTTACATGCTAATTCATATCATATCTCTCTAGACCCGGTGACCCGCAGTGTTACGCTGTTGGGAACAATCCGATCTGACCAAACATCCGGTCCTGCCGTCCCCACGATCGTTACACTTCAAAAAACACCTTTCGATCAGGACCATCTTTTGGAACGTTTGCAACAGCTCGAACGAATTCAAACTATAGAAGGAAATGATATTGTACACGTGCCGTGATGAGCTTGCTCTCAGACCAAGGAACTTATCGGCTTGTTTGTCTTGCAGTATCATTGGGTGCTCGGTTGGTTCGGCCAAGGACCATTATTCTCATCAGCCGACGTCAAGATTAATATTATATCGCCAGCCACAGAAGATCATATTCGAAAGGTCTGTCAATCTTTCGAGGCTCAGGTCTGCAATATTTATTGACCTGGATATTCAGCATAGTTCACAGAGACATATAATGGTCCGCGAAACACCCGACCTATATGCTCAGATTACCAAGCCCTATATAGACTCATTCCCTCCTTCTCGTACCCAATGGTGTGTCTTGGTACTAAATCGACAAGGCACGAACAGCAAAGGTTGATACGGTTTTTCCAGGGTTCTTAATATCTTGGACCATGTCACAGAAGAAGACCAGATTTTGTTCGAAGACCCATCACCCACCGACGGATTCATAATCTTACCAGACCTCAAATGGGACCGTAAGAATCTCGACACGCTGTACCTCGTTGCCATCGCGCACTCTCCTTCCGTCAAGTCAATACGAGATCTGAGGAAGTCCCATCTTAGCATGCTGTATTCCATTCGTCGCGAGGCCCTCAGGGTTGCCAAAGCACGTTGGGGAATAGGAAGGGGGGGCCTGCGCTTCTACATCCATTATCAACCCTCATATTGTTCGCCCTCACCTGCTACATGCCCTGCCCTTTACTAATGTCACTTTATTCCGTGCCCATAGATCGATTTCACGTCCATATCGTAACAGTTGAGTATTCGAATTTATCGCGCATGAATGTTGGCGAGGCACATCTGTACGCATCTTTCGTCATCCCTGTTTTAAGACGTTCCATTCATTCCAATCGATCCCAGGCTCGAGGACGTAATTTCCCTAGTGAGGTTTTCTCTCGATGGTGCCTGAGAGAATAGAATCTGAAGCTTGATTGTATTACTAGCTCGAGACCGATGTGAACGATGGTCCAACAATATTCGAGAGAATGACTTTGACCTATGTGTTGGGGGAGCTCCACGGTCTGCATGACGCGATGAAGCACCATGGAGAAATGGAGCAATGGTGAGTTGGACGTAATGGTCGTCCTTGTTTGGTTTAATGCTCGAAGTCGAAACATCTTTGGGACCTCGGGCGATCGTGACAACGGCCCATAAATCACCTGACACAATTATGTGAACGCATCGGTCTTCATGATCGGAGACGAAGAAGTGCCACCGAAATGAAATCATTGGGGTAATGCAGGGGGGAGGGAGGGCGGAGATGAAGGATATGATAGGATCAAACCAATCCCTAACAGAATGTAGGACGATACCTCTATACCACACCTCCTTGTGCCTTCACAGCGGCTCGCCTTCTCTTCACTCCCCTCCGAATCTCCCCCAAGTCGTGATCGATATCACTTTCTTTGCTCGGTGTTAACCCTGCGATTGCTTTCCCGAGCGTGAGGACCCCGCCTTCTTTTCCTCCTGTCCGGTTTAGCCGCGGTTTTCGCCCAGGCCCGCCGCCACCCCCACCAGAAGAATGTGATGGTTGGATAGAAGTGAGGGATAATGGGAAAGGAGAGGCGAGGTCGTCTGGCGAGAGACCGTATGGGATGGGTGCTGAGAGTGTGAATGGTGCCAGACGTCCGTTGGTTGGTCTATTAAGCGCACCAGCCGCTACCTCAAGGGACGACTCTAAGATAACAAGGCAAGACCGGAGGATGAGGTATGGTGAAATGGAGGGAACACAGGGGCTATGAAGAAGTGGAGGCTCACCGACAGGAACTATCGCTTCCCCTTCCTTCTCTTCTCGTGCACGCCGTCGTCGTTCTTCGAGACCTTCCATGATACGTTCTCGTAGACGGGCCTTTCCCTTCTTGAATTCGTCGTCGATTTGGTTTACTTCGGCTTTCCATATTGTTTGTGCACTGTCTAGCGCGTGCTGCTCCTCTAGTTCGATAGCATCGAGAAGTGCCGCGCGTTCGAGTGCCAGAGGATATAGACGTGCAGCATATGCGGCTGTGTCTGCGGGGTTTTGGTGCAGCCGCCGTGCGAGGGACGTTAGTGCGGTTAGCGAAGATGAATAGATTCTGAGATATCAGAAAAGCAGGTGCGCACGTCAATGCGAAAATATGGAGAATAATGAAGGAAAGGACGCACTCATCGCGACGATCAGACATGTCCCGGCTGTACTTGATAACACGCTCCATGATCTCGCGTTTTCGTTTACCACCATCGCGCGCTTGTCTGAGCTCGGGCTCGACGCTCCCGCTAGACTTGCTCGCGCCCAGTATCACCCCGTTCGAAGGTCCTGCAGCTGCTGTCGTGGTGCCAGACCCAGCCCCGCCAGGGGCACCACTACTCCGGATCACCTTGACCCTATCATGCTGATGTTGGTGTTGGTGTGAGGATGTGGCATGTTGTGAGGAATGATGTGAGGGGAGTGGGTGCTGATGGGTATGGGTATGGGTGTGCTGGTGCGTATGCTGGTGCTGGTGCTGTTGCTGGGGTTGTTGTTGTTGGTGCTGTTGACGGCGTGGATTTGGGACTCCTACGGAAATATGGTACGGTTCGGTGTACTCGAACAAGCCTGGTTGTGGGGGCGGCATTCTTTTACTGTCTTTCTCACGAATGAGCTGTTAGTCGCAGTTTCGGCGCAAACATTTACGTAATCGTAGATCTGCTCGATTCAGAGTCCTCTCCTCGAGATTCCTGTGACCTCTGCCTTATCCTTCGAGTCTACCGAGGTATGAAATGGACCGACGCCAAAATTCTCTTTCACGCTATGCTCAATGACTGCACTGATACAAGATGATTCTGTTAGGGCTTCTTGCTTTTTTTTTGCATCCGGCTCCTTCACAGGTCAGGGGCATGGTCTTTCAACGCATGTTTCGGCATGGACCTTTCAATCGCCCAATACGGATATCTGCAACAATGCTCTCATCCTATCGGCGACGCTGTCGGCACCTATCTGACGTTAGCCAGGGCACTGACCACTCCAAGATGTCAATACCTTCTGGAAATAAGATCTGGGCACAATTACGCCCAGCGGTGGCCATCCAAGACACACCGAGCACCGTGCTTGTCCTTCACCCCCCTATTAAAACATCAATTATTGCGCGGTTGCTGAAAGACTATCGGACATTTGTATTTGCTTCCACAGGCAGTGAGTACATCGCATCGGATTGTCAATCGTATGAAAGCCTCTCCCCTAAAGTATCGCGTAACAGGTCTTTTCTCGCTTGCACGCTTTAGAACAACCCACGAAGTTTCTGGCGCCGCCCAGTATTTAAGGCGACAAGACAGAGTTTTGGGTCTTTCAGTCGCTTTTATGGCCGAGCCGGCTCTCTCTAGATTTATTCGGTTCCGGTTTGGGGTCCATAAGCGAATTGGAGGCATTGTGGATGTGATTGGAAGGCATGCTACTCAAGCTGAGGGTTATGCCATTCAATCCTTCCTTGAAGGTCGGTATAATTTTCCTATACTTGTCACTTTAAGACTTACCGCGAACTCACTTAACAGCCCAGGAACTGGGAATAGTCCTCGGTTTCCCATCTGCTGATCTAGCCAGTGAGGCACGAAACGCGCTTTTAACCAATCTGGACCCACTCCTCGCCACAGATGCCCGATTCAACTCGACCTTTCTAGATGCCTATCCCCATAACCTCCATGTCCATATTGGCCCCCGGTGTATCACACATTGATCTCCCAAATACGCGATTCTAGAATCGTGAATGGTGGTAGCAGTGGATTCGGGAACTCTCGTCCACGAAACCAGGTAAGTGCTCCGGAATGCACTCTGGCTCGCCCAGCTGAAGCATCCGTATTCACAGCCTCTAGAAGAGTCCGAGAACATGGATCCCACCACGAATGTTGCAATTACAGGATTAGGTTTAAATCTCGGGTACACCAAGAGGATTTTCACGCGATTCCCTGGGTACTACACCCAATTTCCCTACCGTACCTATCTATCCAATAAGCCTTGCCGCATGGGGCTGACAATCTCACATCTCGTAGGTGAATTTTACGTCGGGCGTTTCAGGACCACATATGCGGCAGAACTGGCGTTTGCGAGTTTGCATAAGAACCCCCCTGTAGACAATTTTTCTGTTCGCTACCTCATCGGCAATGCGGGCCCAAGTGTCACTATTCGTTTTGATATGCTTGGACCCGTGGAAGCAATCGGTCAGATCATCGAGGAGCACGCACAGGAGGCATTCAAATTCTATATACGGCAAAGTCGTTCGTCCTCGCCATCGCTTAGCCTAAATTGCCTATCTTCTCACGTTCTTTTCGTCAGTGTCTTTTGTTATTGTGCAGCTGGCCTTCCATTCCACAGAAGCAGCTACCAAATCTCTCAGGGCCCTCCAAAGGGCTCCTTCTATCCCTCTTGCCCATTCGGCCAAGTTCTCGGCCAGTTACGGACATGCAGAAAATGCTCAAGGGATGAGCGATTGGACGATTGGGCTTATCACGTCTCGCACTATCTGCGGCAACACCGAGGTATTTTTTCAGCGACGACTCGAGAATCAACTTAGGAAGCAGGAAGCTATAGCTATAGCTCAGACAGTTGCCGGCGCGACATCTGTCCAGCAGACTGAGATCCTCAAAGAAGATAAGGACCCCAAGATGAATTTGGCGAGACTTGTAGATCCCAGTTCTGCTGAGCTTATCGTGGATACGAAAGAATCTGGGAGGATCGTACGCGATCCTCCTCCCACCCCTTCAACGCCTCGTTCCGATTCTCGCCCTCCCGCAGAGGTGCGTCCTCAAATATCGTCCCCGGCCCTCCCAGAACACCGCACATTGGATCCCTCTTTGAACGATGCGCAATACCCGACCTTGTCTTCTGCGTCTCTCCGAAAGTGGATGTTGCCACTCCCGCCACCCACTCCAAATCGCGTTGCCAAGCCAGTACCCATCCCAGAAACATTTGTGCTTCCAGAACCCTCGCAGTTAAAGGGCAGGCGCAGATCTCGTCCTCAGACAGCCCTAGATCCCGATCCAGAGACCTTTATATTACCCGAAACCCCTGGATCCCAAGATCCACCCTCCCCTAACATGGTCTGAGCGAGCCAATCCCGTCAAACAACCCTCCCCGACACCCTCTCCATCAGGACTTCAGTCGCTTCCCGAGTCACCCCAAATAACAACATATCGTCAACGACGGGAAAGACCCAGAACCGGGTCTAGTCGAGGACCCAGACCCGTCGACCCTGCAACCTCTCACCCCAGTTTCCGGCGTTCTCGACCTAAAAGTGCGAATGGTCCAGGCATTGGTACTAATGACCCCGCAGGGATATCAGCATCCACTGAAGATGGAGTCCGACGCGCTGAACCTTTACCGTGGGATACGGGATTTCCATCCCAAAAGCTTTAGCACTGAAGCATAACATAAAGCGCATGATTCTCAGGTTCGTGGCATCCTTGATCGTCACCATCCTGGCGGAGACCCTGCCTTATTTGTACCTTACGATAACATGTTGGTTCAGTTCTTCCACTTTCATTCCCTAAGCGAATGTGGCGAGTAATACAACCCGCAGTATCCATCGGTCCTCCGCTCTTCCAGTCCTTCCCCGTATGCTTTGAACCAACGGGCTAATGCTGCCAAGCCCAAGCACAACATACATTGGAGGGGGTGCGCGAGGCGGCAGGGGACCCATCGCTCGCAATACAACGTGGGCACCTAGCACTACTGTTATGGGAGAAAAAAATATGTATCCCTCACGGAGTAGTATCTGCTCTTGGATGTCCCATAGAGATCTTCCCGATTGTCTTGGCCCGGAGGGGTGTCTCCGCAAAAAGACCTTGGATCAATCGCACTAGTTCATCCACCTCGAAGTCAATCAGTGCTCCTCTTTCGAAGAGATAGGTGATATCCGCAAGCGAGGCCTCCTGAGAATTCGGAATTCTTGAGCCTATGTAATTAGCGTGAGATCGTGAGCACGTACCAGAAGTTCTGCCATATACGCAAATTTAAACCACGACCGCACGTATGCACCTACTGTTGACTCCTAGTACATAAGAGGATGAGAACCCAATAAAACCCGATGAATATGATACCCACCGTCCCTGGTGAGGTAATAAAGAACTCTTTCAGGGGCTCGAGCTTCAAACACAGCTGGTTCAACCGATGAGAATCGAGCTCCGGGATATCGGGCAGACTAAGAATGTCATTGAGAATAAATGAAAGCGTCTCCTCGACAATGAACCCCATGGCTTCAAGATACGATGTCTGCGCCAAAGTTACCTGGGATAGAGAATAATAATGTTAGTGAGCTTTAGGCCTTCCACAAGTTCTTGTTCATGTACCTTCCAGTCTTGTCCAATGGAGGTAGTTTTCCTCATCGAGTTCTCCACTGCATTCTGACAGACAGCGTACCGACTGTCATCACTTAACGCAGTGAACCCTTCTCCCCTTCGCAAGATATCAAATATTTCAGACTTCTGTTCCTCCTGGGGGGAAGAAGAGGATATCAGTTTGGAATTCGGGTCGGAAGCGCAGAGAACCCACTAAACAATCGTCAAAACACCTCTCGGCCAAAGAGTCCAGTCTCTCTCTCGACTCCACAAGCTTTGTTACAGTCGCGAGGTCATCTACAGCTTTCGAAAGTTTCTCCGCTTCACTTGACAGATAATTGCAGTCATTGGAGAGCCGTATCCGAAGCGCTGGGGACAGTGCCATCTTGTTCGCGTGGGAAACGGCATAAAGAGCACGAAACAGATCAAAAATCGAAGGAATAGAAGACACGAGTATGGGCATGGAAGCGGCGGACGACGGATTTAACGGTGACTTCTCTCCAAAAACACTGCAAAGCAAAGTTGGCGGAGGAGATACTTGAGACATTCGTAAGTACGTACCCAGAATGTAGAAGTTCCCTCCGTTCCGCTATGGTGTCCTGAGCTAGCTGCAGGATACTTTTAGCGCACTCAGATACCAAATATGTTTCCCTTATTTTCCGTTCAGGGGGAACAATAATTGGAGGGGGGCGGGGGGTCGTGGCTTTCGTCAGGCTGGCCGGGACGGATTCTGAAGGCAACCGGGAGGAGGCAGCAGAAGAGAGAAGAGTCGGTTGGGCATCTAGGAGCCCTCCCGATGGTCTTGATTTCGCGGAGAATTTCTCCAGTCGTTTGGCAGATTTGGGGATTGTTGGAGAAACTTCAGGGGGAAGCGCTGTTGGTTCGGGAGCGGGATCTGATGTAAAGGGTTCGTCCCACCCGTCATCCCACGGATCATGCTCTTGAGTATCGTCGCTGGTATCCCACGGATCATGTGCTGGAACATCGTCGCCAGTATCCCATGGATCGTCTGGTGGGACGTCCTCGACTGAAAGATCTTCGCCTGATCCATTTTTGATTGGGTGGTTGTGCGCCGGCACACTGGAGACTGACCCCTCCTCGACTGAAATCTCGACCATGGACTCTTCCTTATCGACGCGTGCCCCGGCTAGTTTTCGTTCGTCTGAAAGGATGCGGCGGGCAGCTTCAAGAATATTTTCCCTTCGGTGCTTCTCGTAATGCGATTGAATTGAATCTATCCATTCAGCAATGACGTGGTACGGGCCAGCGGAAATGCCTGAGTGAATGAGACTTCGTTCAAACTCCACCGCCTCCTTGGCAAGCTGGAGATAGGTAGGCAGAGCGGACAGAGAGTCAGGTATTGTTTTTCGGAAGAATTCCAACAAAGAGTTAGTGAGAGGCTGATAAAATGCGGCCACAGTTTTTGCGAGGTGTGCAGGTGGTAAGAAAGTAAATATATGTTGCTGAAGGAAGCCCATAACAACGGATAGACTGTTGATAGGATTGGACGCAGGATGTGGGGAAATGGATAAGCATGAGCCCTCGACCGTTGCCGTTGAGTTTTCGCTCAAGATCGGGTCGACAAATCTCGTCAAAATGGATTTCTGTAGGGTCTTGAGGCACTGAATGAGAGCATCTTCGGCCAATGATTTGAAAATTTCTAATAGGCTGATTTTTCGAGATGACCGGAGTACTGTTATTTGGACAAGATCAATTTCATTGCAAGTTTAATTGGACCATAGGGACATACTTGGGACTGGCGAGGTCACCGTCATCTGATCAATGTCCGCAACTCGTTCTACATGAACTGAACGTGAATAAGCCTCTCCCAGCTGTTCCTGTGCAGTGTCAGCAAGTACTCGGTATTTGTGCTGTTGAAATGAACCGATTTAGATAGAAATAATTTAGCTGATATTGGGCAATATACCTTGAACTCAGAGAATATTTTGGATTTGGGAAGTGGGCTTGGCGCGTCTTGCAGCAGTTTTCCTAGGGTATATGAGAGTGTGACAGATTCGGCGAGCTTGGCATCAGCCACTAAGGCTGTTAAGGCGTTTAATTCATCGCGACATCGCAGAGCGTATGATACTGTCATATATAAAATGTCAGCATCCTCCGCGTCTTGGGCTAATGCGGCATGTTCCCCATAGCGTTTCGTAAGGGTTGGCAATAATCCTGTCTATATTTTCCCTTGTAAACGATGGGTCCCAAAAAGAGTTCTCATTATTTGGCACCTGGGGGTTGTGGAGATATGAGGCAAGGTGGTCTGCCTCCTTTGAAAGGGATCGAACGCGGTCCTGGATGCTTCCCGAGCTCTGCAGTTGTCGTTCAAAATCAGGTAGATTTTTGTTAACGAGATCCCGAATAGCGGTCTTCAAAATTTTTGTCGATTCCATGATATTGTTGCGAAGGGACAAGGGCGCACCTTGGCGTCATTTATCTCATTAGAGAGTTCGTCTACCCATGACGAAGATAGTCTAGAATTTAGGGTGTCCCAAGAGACTTGAGATATTTTGTGCAAGATAGCGTTGGGGTAGGCAGAAGAGGAGTTGAATGAGTGCTCGCGAGTCGAGTAGGCATGCCGTGGTAAATGCTCTGGAACAGGGAAGGCCATGATGAGCACCGGAAGCAAACAGCAAGTGATTACTTCACTGCCACATGATGCCCGCGAGTATCTTATATCATTGTACGTGCACAAGCGTGCCTTCTTCTTCAGTCATTGGCGCCCCTCCTGCGCCGTTCACTGCACCACCACCCCAACATCCCCTTCACGCGTTCGGGTTCCATCCTCTGCCAACCTTGTATTTCTGTGAAGAGTGCGACGATGTGCGCTTGCAACCGCTGCGTATCGGTAGAGGTTAGCGGGTATTATTGTCCTAATTGTCTCTTTGAGGTTCCCAGTGCCAGCGTTAGAGCTGAAAAGAATCGGTGCGAGTGGAAATTCTTGTCCATTAGTAATGAATAAGTCTTCATGGCACGCAGAATGCAGGTGTGCTCGGAACTGTTTCTTGTGCCCTCAATGCAGCAACACATTGTCCATTGTTTCTTCTGATCCTCCCTTAAACCCGGATAACCGGCATCCCCCCGTCATCAATTCTGTTGGAGACCCGCCATTTTTCCTCTACTGCAATTATTGTCGATGGGATTCGGCCGAGGCTGGAATTACGTTCGACAAACCCACTGGTCTAGCTTGTGAGAACGCCCTTCTTCTTTTATCGGACCCATGATTCTGAAATTAAATCCTGTGTATAGTACAGCTCCAGAAGACCGAGGATTCGTCACCCGATACATTAGAGTTTGATAGACTTAAAGAACATTTTGAACCGTTAATCCGAATATCGCACGTCCAACCCACAGCAATCACTGCACACACGATACAAACTCACTCGCACTCTGCCCTCAGTGCAATCAACGCCGCCGCATCTTCAGCCCTTGCTCGCGATGTACCTGGTCTGCGACGTAAGCGTGTCGATCCGAATGCTGCAAAAGACGAATATGGCGCCTACTACAGGAGCCGAATCGACAGTATCTCTGGTGGGGGCGAGGTCCATGCTGAAGTTGAATGGCTGAAGGACATGGCTCAGGAAGAGTTCTTACTCGGCGATGTTTCTCGTCTAGAGCAACGGTGGGTGGGGAGTTGGGTGCAATCCCTCAAGTCCATGTAGGTCGTTTGTGACTCCTTATGGTTCAAAAGTCCCTGAGAGATGCTGGGGATAGCGACTTGAAGCCCTTGCGGATCCCGCTACACTCGAAGCAAACGAAGCGATGCCCCAAATGCCGACATATTCTTATCAAACCGGAGCAGAAATCCCAGAGTACGCGATACAAGATCAAGCTTATGGCGGCGAATTATCTTCCATCCATCGACGTCTTGCTCGTTCCCCCTTTAACAGCACAGCCAAGCGCGACGCTTTCGAGAGCAACCGGTGGGAAAGCGAAGCAGTCCGGCGCCGCGGCTGACGATGCAAATGCGGGTCAAGCCCTTCAACAAGGAAAGACGTATGCTTTCCAACTAGCCTTCACGAACCCTCTTTATGAGCCCATTCAAGTGCGCATGACGGTCCAGCGACCGCAATCTAAGCAGGGCAAACGTGCACCATTTGCTGTCTCACTGCCGACGTCTAGCTTCTCGATATCAGCATTTGCTGAAGCTTGGGAATATGATGATGAGGAGGATGCAGAGATAAATGACGACGACATTGAAGATATGCTCGCTGGGCGTGGGACGGACGGTAGCCTTGCGGCTCGAGATTCAGGGAAGAAGGGGGCCTCGAATAGCACGGTGGGAGTTCTAGAGCGCAAAGCCAATGTAACGAAGGTCGGAGGCGAGGTGGTCATTGGAAGGGAGAGTGATGGTAACGTGCAGGTACGTATTTGATGTTTCGACCTTCAAATTCCAGAGAAGCTGACCTTGGGTCCAAGTTCAATGTTTTAGTCTCTTACACGTATCGTGCAGATGATCCAACAGAGGAAACAGGCTCTTCCGCTGCACCAAAGACCGCGGTCAGTGGGGGAGGGGAGAATAAGACATTCTCCTTTTATATAGTGGTCGATTTAGGCACAATTTCCCCAGCATCATGATCGCTTCCGCAAGTCGTTTACAATGGAAGTTGAAATTTTCTTCAAGAAGCTTGCTCATGTCTGATGTTCACTACGCGAAGTACCAGGATTCAAAGTAAGGCCCGGGGAGCAGGCGTTGGAGCATATGCTGCGACAATGCGGTCCCCATTAGCAGCAGTCCCAATTACGCGCGTTGTAAGCGGAGGAAACGCGAGGACAACACCAGACGGAGCGACAGTGACTGTGGCACGATCAGCTGCAGCAATTTATGAGCAATCTCCAATGGGACATAGCGCGTGTTCGTGAGCACATACATATTGTGGCTGTGCCTCCGTTCAGAATGCTCGCTCCGCTAGCGAATGGGACCACAGTACCTTGTGCCCCGCCCTCGATGACCCCGGTGGCACCCTGTACGATTGGAGGTGAGCCAGAGGATCCAATGATCTCAATATTCTGTGGCGGCAACTGACCGAGCCAATCCAGATGGTTCCTCCCCGGTAGGCAGTGCCTCCGCCTAAATAGCCCAAAGCAAGATAGCCTCCTGATTTTTCGGACGCAACGCATATGGATTCTGTTACTGATACTGAGGCCTGCAGATAGACCAACCTTTACTGGCAGCTCCAAAACCCCCGTTCGATGCAACCGCAGATCCTTTCGCGAGTGCAATACCCAAACCTGCGCTCGTTGCCGTCACTTGCCCTCCGTTTTTCGCTGTGGCAGTCGCAGATAGCTGCCAACAATTCCAGTCGCGTGGTTCAGAGACGAAGGAAGTAATTACTTACTATGGCCGTAATGGTACCATCCTTAAGCGCAGTCCCATGAGCGCCAAAAGACTGTTTAAATTGGTTTTTCAGCTTTTGATAGCCTAAAGGCACGCAGCATCAGATATACCATGAAGCCATGCCCACCGTTGGAGGCGACGATGACACCAGAGCTTGCGGCAGTAACTGATGCGCTAGTTTGAACAGCGAATACTTTTTGCTTAGCCCCGCCCAGAGCCGTCGCGCCCGCATCAGACAGCACTATCGCCTATGAATGACAGGATCCACAAGCCCTCAACACTTAGAATTTCGCCCAGGCTAATAATTCAGGGACGACAGAGCGCAGACCCACCGTTCCAGCATACTGCATGATGGCATAGGTCCCGGGGCTAACGGTATAAGGTGTTGGAAGATTCGCAGGCACAGTGACCGTTGTAGGGTAGATGGCATCAGCCAGAACAGAGGTCGTGAACGCAGATATCGCAAGGAAAACACGCTTCATGGGGGCACAGAGAACATTGACTAAGAACCGAATCTTTTACTTTATACCAAGATCTCTGAGCTTGTCAGATGCTCGCGTAAAGTTTACGTAGACCAGCCACCAGGCACTCAATACAACATCGATTAATCAGCCATTTCTATCCGATTTGTTGGTGGTGGTACTCATACAGAAGGCAGGCGGGACCCCCGCTCGTACTCAGGCGGTATAGTATGGGCCGGAACGAATCCATTCGTGTCATACACATTTTGCCTGATCGAAAGTCTTCGATGACATAGAGTCGAGTGGTTTCCAACAAAATCGGTGATTGACCAACACTAGCTCCCCTGCTCAGTATTCTTTCTTCTTCTCATCCATAGAAAGTCCCCCGGGCCCCTGCGTCACCAACAAAAGCAGCCCTCCTACAATGGACAAGGTTTGAAAGAAATCGTACCTACCGGGCGTTAAGCACATTAGAAGAGGGAGAAGAGTGATGAGATCTTACTTCAAGAAATCTCGCTGAGGATGAGCGGAATGTACGCTCCACCAGTTGTTGATGAATACATTGAAAATTGAGAGGAGGAGGACAAGGAAGGCGGCGGACCATTTTGCCTTGAATCCCACTGCGATCATGCCACAGGCGGCCAGACCGAGGATAGAGACAAAGACACGTGCAATTGACCACTGGCCTTGAAGGATAAATCCAATGAAGAGGAAGATGAGTAAGATACGACCGGTCAATTGGAAGCTATTGCCTCATGAGCATCGAGCCATCACGGTGGGAAGTAAAGCATTACGAACTATTTTCTGCTGTCATTTTCCGATAAGGATGGGATGCCAGCAAAGGTTGCCTTCCTTTTTGACATAGATTCGCTGAAGACCATGATGAGACCGCCAATGACGGAGAGGTTGCGTAGGAAGAAGTTGAGGTCGAATATCAAGCCGTAACCGAAACCTTGGATTACCACAACTCCAAGAAGCCCTCCTACCGCAATTTCAGTGTACTTCTGTGCAATGACAGCCCCAGAAGCACCAAGCATTGTCTGTCGTCCATTACGTCAACATCAGGGAAGCGGAAACGTGCAGCCATACGCACGACAATGTTGATGAGAAGGAAAAGGTGGCTGAGACCCCACGGAAAGTGGCGATGTCTGCAGGGAGCCAATGAGGACTGGCAGGCAAGCCGGAGTTGAAAACTAAAACCAACTTTTGCAGATACCAGATCTGGTCACTCCATTGTGTAATGATTCGCAAGGCATCTTCGAGAAAAGTGACAACAATAAGAAAACGGCCAATGTTTGGCAGATGGGGTCGAAGGGGTTGCGAATATTGGTCGACATAGTCCTCGACTTTAGATGCTACAGCTCGAATCTTGGCGACCGGATCCTCTTGGAAGGTTCGTTCATCTGGCACGTATGAGCGTTGTCGCGGGGGGTCATAGGCAGTCGGGTAACTATGTGGTACACGGTTTATGTTAATACGAGACGCCATTGACGTGGCTTGAGAAAGCGTTGAGGAAGACGTGTCAGTGTGACTAGACACGGCTGTTCCCGAACACGGGTCTACCGGATGCAAACGCCCCAATTCTTGTAAAATCAAATTGCACATTTACCTGGGGAATCATGATGGTGTTATCAGCTTAACCCTTGACTCCATAGTCCAAATGCATCTTCTTCAAAGGGGTCTCCACAATGGTTGAAGATCGGGCATTCGGCTAGCAGCTCCATAATAACAATATTCTATGCTATGTTATCATCTATGTACAGGTACTCAACCTCTCTGATGCGAGGTAGACTTACCTGGTCCTAACTGAGGAAATATTGAGCAGGTTAGGTAGTAGCTTGACGTCCTGATTCTTGGACATGGTCAACCTTATCCTCCGGTATGGTTCCTCTAGCATAAAATGCAGTGTCTGTATTAACTGTATTGACTGTATGCCTATGTCGAGTTATTAACTTAGTTTAAGATATTCAACGAGTACAAGCTTCTGGTGCACCTGGCTCAAAGTCCAATAGAGTCGCCGAATAAATTCAATCTTTGAAGAATCGTGACACTTGGGATGAAGGATCGAAATTTGATGCGCAAGGACCAGTACAAGGGACCAAATGCAGAAGTAGAGGTTTCAATTGCAACTAGTATTGCGTATGCAAGTCCAACATCGGAGTTGATGACGACGTTATAGAACGAATTAAGGCACCAATTAATACGCAAATATTGACCGAGAGTCGCTCGGACCAAATATGTGCAGCTACAAAGATGCGGTGATGCAAGAACTGCGAGGAGGACTCACCCCTGAGGTGTCACGTGAAATTCGGATAATTCCGGTTGCGGAAGGACCCCCGTTGCATTGGGTGTTTGATGTTCAATTTCTGCTGACCAGGCCTGTATGATGAGTGAGGGAGCGCAAATTGAAATTCCATGTGCGTTAAGCGCTCGATGCAGCTATCTTATTGCTCAGTTGACTGTTCACGATTATTCTAGCATTTGACGACGATGACTACACGGCTACACCAATTCCTTTCGGACGACCGCAGAACTTCCAATTCGGCGCTCAACCAGCATTTGGTTCACCGAGCGGTGGCACATCTTCCCCAGTGCCGCCAAATTTTGAGAATAATAGCCCACAGAACGTTCATACTTTCACGCACGCGGCGATTCTATTGCGTCTGAATCTTCCTTTGGACACAATAGACCTGGGACTTCTGTATCTGGCAGATTCGGGGGACAGGGTCATGCTGCGACGCCCTCTGTAGCCACATCCATCTATTCTGCCCCTTCACGAAAATCATCCTTTGCGTCCATTCGCAACGCCTTCAAGGCTACAAGGACTACTGCTAGTGATGCACCCCCAGTGCCCGCAATAGATCACCAGTCGTATCCTGCTCTTCGCAATCCCTTCTCTCGGACAGGTTCCGCTCGTTCTATCATTGCTCAAGCCGTCCCGTCAAATGTTTCTCGAAGGCGTCCCTCGGCCCCAAGTCCATCTCCTTCCTATGTTCCTTCCTCTTCGAAATCGCCCCCTATTGCCACTCCACAGACCGGCATTCATTCTCGCGCAGTGAGCAATATTGCTCCCACAACAACCAATATGTCTCGACAGATTTACGCTCGAGGCCCCGACCATTCTCCGAGTAGCTCTGTTGCGCATTCTGATCCTGATCATCATGGCGCTCGTTTCAATTCGGCCACACCGCCCCCTGTACCGAGAATGCCGAATGGGATTCGCGGAAATCATCGTCCAGCACCTTCTTACGCGTCTGAATTCTCCTCAGAAATTGAACCAAGCACCCCAGCAGAGTTTGCATTGCATGTTGTATTGACACAATTCGTCACGGGGCCGAGCAGAGAATCGAGGAGCTCTTGCAGGAAACCCTTGTATGTATGCCCTTTGGTCTTGTGGTCATGGTGCTTCATGCTATTTTCTGCCCCCCTCAGGAATATGATGCCACTTTGGCAGATTTCATCGGTCCCGGGGTGGACAAGGCCTTCGACGAATTGCTGGAGTCTTTAGCCCGAATCGCCCAGAAACAAGTGAAACTTGTCATAGATGCTGTTAGTCGGTGGAAAAAAGGTCAACATGAGCAAGGGCTGCCGGATGTCATTGTGCAAAGACATCTTACTGGGCATGCTGGTCGTGGCACGCGGATCGATATCCAGGATCGGCTGATCAAACGAAGAGATGTGCGGATCTCGGTATTACCGTTTAACTGCCGATAAGCTCATAGCCAAGTGACTTTCAGATCACTTCGACTTATATCTTTTGCCGTGCTCTCATCGCCGTCGTCTCTGTCATTGGCAAAGAATCCCTTGACGACATTTTCGGGAACAGCCTCGAAGCCATCATGTTTTCTGAGTTTGTACGGAGTCCCGATCTGTAAGTACTATTAAAGACGCAGGGTCCTATTGCTTAACACCATTTCCACAGGCAGTTGCTCACTTCGTCAAATCAACGAGCTAATGCAGACCTATTTGCAATGGTGCTGGGGCATCTAGCTAGGATTCCGGTAATGTCGTGATTTCAGTCTTCTCTTGGCACAAGTGCTCACCCCCGTGTGAACATGTAGGTTCCAGAGCGTGACGGATCGTTTCTTACATGAACTTACCCCACTTGCCAATGGCCAGATCACAAGAGACGGCGATGTAAAATTCGAAAACCTTATTTTGGGCCTACGTCACGTTGAGATTAACGTAAGGTGTTTTTATGCGTCAGGGATTAATGAAACCAATATTGTTCATGCAGGTCTGGCCGACGGAACGATTCGAGCAGGGTGCCGAGTTCATGGAGTCCCTAGCCCACTGTTTCAAAAATGCCCATGGGTTCAAGCTCAAATCAATATTTGCCGACACGTTGGTGTACATGCTTCATCCGATTGGTAAGGTGTGTATACCCTGTTTCGGCTATTGCCACATCCTTTTCCATGAAGCTCCGTGTCCTCTTCAGCTTTTCATACCCATTTTGACCTATTGGAATCGCATTTCAGACTGCCCAGGCGGAGGTTAACATCCCACAGTGGGCGAAGGCCATCGAAATCATATATTCGAAGGCCGTGGTTATGATGTCGAAGCCTCGATATTGGTCTATCGCATACCCCCTCGCTGTGACGAGCTTGTGCGTTGCTGAGGAGAATTTCTTTAAGCGGCATTTCTCTTCTCTTTGTGATAGTACACTTGCAAAGCTATCGAAAGTATGATTTTCGCCTCCAGCCTTGCTCAAGTCGACGCCCTGACCTCGTTTTCGCAGGAGCGAACATTTCGCGGCATGCTCCTTAATGGTCTAGTCAGGTTGGTCTGGACCTACCTCTATCGCTGTACAGAGCCCGCTTCGACTGTCACTGCAAAATTGGACAACATTATTCGTCACATCTTTCCTCCAGGGCGTCGCAGCGTTCCAGACGACGCCAGCGCCTCATTGACTTATGTTGTCCACTTCATCCTGTCTCGCAGCAATCTCCAATACGGTGTAGATCTTGTGACCGACTTGGTCCAAGAGTCTGTTCTTGGGAATGGATCTCCTACGTCCCCATATATTACCGATGTGCCTTCGCCAGAAAGGACCACAATCGCTATTCACGCCACCCTTCTCTCTCTTTCCTGTCTGGAACGCGAAGCTGACCCATCTTGGCCGCCTAGCTCTGACTTCCACGCACCTATATCTCCTAGGGATTATCCGATCTCAGCGACTTCGTTCCCCGCCTCCATATTGCTTCATCAAGATGTCCAAACCTTGACGGAGCGATTTGGCTCTATCGTAGCGAGGCTTTCCCGAATATGTATCAAATCTGTCGGCCCAATGTCTGTTCTTGACCCTCGCTATAAATACGATCATAATCTCTCATTTGAGGAACGAGAACAGGTCGTGATTCGCAATCATCCCGATGGCTCTGTTTATTGTCTTCCAAAAATATTGATTCCTCAACTCGACGTCCTTCGATCCTGTTTTGAAACGTGGCCTCGTTGCTTGCACCCTAGTCTTCCGATTTCCGATGCTCTGGATTACCTTGTCCGTTCCGTTGCCCATGCAGAGCCCACTGTAGCCGACGCTGCAACTCATTCTCTTCATCGATTTTCATCGGAGCCTCGCTTTGTCCGACTCGTTGTCAAAGCATTGGGAAGGTCTCTATTCGCGTCTTCCAGCCTTCTGAAGGATCCAGGATGGCAGATCGTAACTGGGCACGTTCGTCGCATCCAGTTATGGGTTTCGGTGGTTGGTGATTGGGTCAATCTGGAGAAATCGAAGCAAATCGGGGAAGTGGACGAGCAACTTATTCTTGATCCTTTGTTGCCTCCTATCCAACCTCTCTCGCTCTTGGACGAGGTGGAGGCCGGTGGACTCTTTCTACTTGCTTCAACTTCAAAGCAGATCCGCGCATTTGGGATCCAGGTCTTACATCTGGTGCCTGAGCTCCGCGAGCGATATCCTCGTCATGACAAACTTCCAGATGTCGCGAAATCCCAAGAGGGTCATAAGGAAGTTTCAGTGATCGATGTCCTCAGCGGGAATGCAGTCATGGTCTCACTTCCTTTGGACAGTAGTTTATTGTTGTCGGATGCGGAGACAGCGAGGATGAATAAATGGCGAGAGGCGAAACTCCCTGACTTTTTGCTTCGCCTGCTCGACAGCGAAAATACCCTCGACCATTCGTTGTGGGTCTCGGTACTTCCATCGGTGATGCAGGCATGCATCGAATACTGTCCGACCGTCCTCGACATTTGTCGGGATTCACTCAATTCTGCCGTCCTTCGGTATCATCCCGTGATCACAGCTCTAGCTGGCACTAGCTCAAAACCGACCCCGCCATCTGCTTCCCGTTTTCCTATCACCCCTTCCCGGACAGCTCCCACTTCGGTTCCACAGCCAGAAATCACCGTAGACCACCAGAATGACATAGATCAGTGGCGTGCCTGGATCATGGCTCTGTGTTCTTGTGCTATCCCCATGGATGCCCGTCCGGCTACATCCCGAGAGCATGTTCGTGTTCCCTCAGACCCGTCGTCTCAACGTGAAAGGTTGTCCACTGCTCGTGGGCTCTTTCGGCATCTCATCCCCTTTCTCGCCTGTGATTATCCATTGTTCCGGGATGCCGTTGTCGGTGCACTCGGTTCAATTCACCTTGGCGTGTTCAAAACTCTTCTCGAAGACATTCAAAGCATCAGCGCTCACATCTACGATGACCGAGGGAACCAACCGTTTGGAAAAACTGGGCAGCAACGAGCACGAACGCAGGACCGACTGCATATCGCCGTCGTCAGAGTCTACAGCCTGACTACGCGATTTATCAAGGAGCCCCGCGTGTCTCAAGATCAAGCCACCGTTTCCCTCATGCTTAGGTTCGTCCGAGCCACTGAGAGTTTTCTGAGCCAGCCAGACGTACGTCTGGACTGGGAAGCCAGCCGATTACGACGATATTTCTGCAACATAATTGAACAACTGTTCTCAACTCTCGATAGAGATTTCGACTTGCCCAAGGGCAATGATTTCACGCGGTTAACGTTATATCGTCTTTGTGAGGAATGGTGTCCATATGGGACGCCTCAATCATACCGTAGAGCCCACGACGCAATGCGAGCCAATGCTGCTGGGGCGTTCCGTGATTTTGACGATCGAAAAGACGTCGTCGAGCGCTTCCAGATGGAGGCAGCAGCTTTAGCACCTGCTGCCGCTGCTGCGATGGCTTCTTTAGTCGTGAGCATCGCACTACACATCGTTTTAACAGATTAGAATTTCTAACCCACAATCCTCAGAGCGGAGCTTTTTCTACGAACCAACTCTCCTTCGGAAACGACGCCAAGCCCAGTGTCGAGCTGCTTACAGCCCCTCAGATCTCGGAATGGGTCGGTGCCTTACTATCTTCAGAATCCAAGACTAGTATACTGAATGGAAGGTATTGCTCATGATGTCACCTGTGCTAGTTGATCCTGAAAACAGTCTTGGTATTCTAGGACGGCCCTTCGATCTTTGTTGTCAGCCGCCGACCACGATAATGCGCTTCTGGAGGCTGTGATTCGACACTCATACGTCACATCACATAGTCCCTCCAGCGAACATTATTTCGACGTCGTGGCGGATGTCATTGTTTCTACTCATCAACATCACTTCGACATTCACCAAATTACTTGGCTAGCTTTGGTGCACCTAGGGCGGAGTGATGTGGAGATTCGACGGAAAGCCTTCCGACTGCTAGAAGTTTCCCATACAGCGTTGTCTGGTTCCACTGAGTTTGCGAGGCTGGATTCGGCGACAAGGAGCACAGCACCAAGTATATATCTTCAGGCACAGCGCCAGATATCGGGAATTCTTGCTGCCGCAAATCCTAACACTGCGTACGGTGTTCTCGCTCAGTGCACTTTGCGCCTACCCCAAGCTCGAGATGGTCAGGAAAGGCTTGCTCTGCAATGTCTTCTGCCGTGGATCCCGAACATCGTCATAGTGTCCGGTGACAAGGAACTTACTCGCCAGGGCTTGGGTGCATTGCACAACTTATTCTCGGTCACTGTGCGTTATGGGGAGCTGCATGCGGACGCGCTGCAATCTTTGTGGGCAACATTGGTTACTGGAGACCGTATCTCGAATGGCAATGCAGTCATCAAGTTCCTGATCGAGCAAGCCACCATTCGATGCAACCCGGCATTCGTTTTGCATGCCAAAAAAATCGTGGCGTATATATCCAGCACCAGTCTCGGGCCTCAGATATTTGATGAACTTTGTTCTGTCCTCGAACCACCAGCAATGATTTTGGCGCAAGCTCCCGAATCTGTTCCTCCTACCGGCGAAGACCAGTATTTTGTGGAGGATCTCGATGTCCTTCTTCCGGTTCCGAAGTCTCGCCAGCAATTATCCTCAGCGGAATTAGCTATTCTTTTTCTTGGGGATTTCATGCCAGACCGCCCATGGGATCATGACCATCATTTGCCGACCCTTTTGCACGTCGTTTTCAGTCTTCTAGATCACCGCATCAACAGTGTCCGGATCCAAATACGACGCACTTTATTCCAGCTTCTGCGATGCTGGAGTGCGGGCTATGATCGCCTCTCTGATCGAGCGAACTATCCTAGCCATTCGCAGCTGATGAAGACAATAGATGCCCTTGAGATGGATCCCGATGCATTCGGGGGTCAAAACATGCGATCGACTGAGGACCTCGTACCCAAAGTGCGGCAGTTATGTCGGGCAGTCATTGAAATCCTCCGACCAGTGTATCCTCCAATTGAGCAGTACTGGGCAGAGATCGCCCTCTTCTGGGGTAATAGGGGTCCGGTTAGAGAGCTAGCGTGCCGGTCCTTCCAGATCTTCCGTATTCTTTCCCCAACCCTTCAAGGCTCGATGGCTGTAGATATGATGGAACGCTTGTCAAACACAATATCCGATACCTCCGGGACTGATCATCGATTTACCAGGGAGATTCTCCTAACCCTCATTGACTACTCCAAGTCACCATCTGTCCCAGCCACTCTGCTACCACAACTATTTTGGTGCGCATCGGCGTGTCTCTCAAGCACAGTAGAGGCGGAATTTTCACTCGCCATCGACATGATGAATGCCATTCTCGATTCGTTTGATTTGAAGCTTGCTTCAAGTGTGGATAGTCTTCGAGCTCACAAACCGAGAGGCTGGGGGAATGACGAGCTGTGCACCGAACGATTGGTGTTTCATGGCCTCAGATCTTCGATCACATTCGAAGCTAGCTATCACTTGATCACTCGCCTGGTCGAAATCAAAGGGCATGATGTAGTAGAATCATCAGATAGCCGGCTCCGGCTTCTATATGTCTCCTGCCTGCCGTGGTGTCTCCATATCATCGAAGATGGTGTTGCTGACGATCGATTAATATGCATGGCAGAGGCAGTCGCCACATTGGCTGACGAGGAAGGCCGGACGGACATAAGTCGTATCATGACGTCCCTATCTAGAAACCGATTCAAGCGCAAGGAAGATTTCGTCAAGCAAGCAGTATCCTCCTTGCGAGAGAACTACTGGTCTGATCACGCTACGGAGACTGTCACGATTCTGCTTGGTTGTATCCTCAACCAAGAAACTTGGCTTCGTGTCAAATCCCTCCAAATCCTTAAGATACTCCTCCAGAGCATCGACGCTCGAAACCCATTCACACTACCGGGATCCGAGTTGCTTATGCCCCTACTCCGACTCTTGTCCTCCGAATTCGCGACACAAGCAATGGAAGTGTTGGATACCCCCATGAGCATATCTGGAGGACCCAGCGCATCTCATGTCGTTCGAATGAGCGTGCATGGGTTGATGGCGAATGATTATTCCTCTGATACCATCGTTTTTGGCTCACCAGGGGAGTCAGGATGGTGCATCGCACACCCCTCTGACCAGTCCTCCTCATGCCGTCGCAATGTGTCGGCTGTGGTGTCGACCTTCAATGTCGGCCCCGGGCACGCCCCAAGTACCATGTCGATGATCCTTTTTACTCAGGACGAGGAGACTCAGCCCTCACGGACGGAACCTGACATCGTGATCCACGAATCTGAACATTCTTCCCCTGCCGCATCTCTTGGGGAACTAGTGAACACATTACATGATTTGAATGCTTTCTTCCAATCTAATGGCCCCCCTGCGCCATCATCCAAGACAATAGGGCGTTTCGATGCGGAAGAGGCAGAGCGCCGTGTGGCTGCTATTCTATCGCGCTCGCTCGCTCGCGCGCCATTAACACAAGAGCTCCGTACCGACGACGCTGTTACAGGTGATCGTCGTCGAGACTGGGACATACCTCCAACTCCATTCGTGGATCTCTTCGCGGAGTCATCCTCTTATGATTCATCGGCAGATGCCCTGCATCAAAACTTCATGCGGATGGCGGAAGACTCTGATGGAGAGGAGGAAGAGGATTCAACTGATGTGCAGCAGTACGAGGCCTCATTGCGACAGTCGACACCACGGTCAAATGGCCATACTCGCTATCGCAATGATTCTGACAGCGAAGACGAGCTGAACTCGTTCTCCCTGGAGGATACGAGAGGTCCTCAGGGTTGGTCGAATCCTCGGAGTGGCGGAGTCCGAGGATTGTTGATTTCTAAGCGATCCCCCAAGACTGAAAGGGGCCGGAAAATCTAGGCGTCGCGTGCTACTTGCCCTCCCATTGTTCTCTTTTTTTCTGCTTTTTTTTTGGATGCTGCACGTTTTAGTTTTGCATTGACATTGACATTGTTAATTCGCTCTAGTTTTGTCCTCTCCTCTGCATCTCTCTCCAGCATTATAGTACTTGTTATTCGCACGCAATCGTTCACGCTTTCGGTCGATTTACAGGCACTTACAGTAACTTTTCCACAGCTAAGGACTCATCAGAATTGACGAAACATGAATATGGCATTGAAGTTGGATACAAAAAGGAAGAAGAGGTCGCCCCGGTTATACTGCATACTATATGCCCAGCGAGAGTACGGGCGTGCATTTTTTAGATCTCGTTCATGCCATCCCCTGTCAACAACTTGATGCCTACTACTGTACTGTATCATTTAGAGATATTTTCTTTCAGATTGCAATGAAAGAACCTCGGGATCTGAATTCGACGACTCAGACTTGATTAAATTCACTTGCCACAATACACCTTGTAAGGTACTTGAATTCGAGTGCGGCCAACACGAAGCATGTTGTATTGTGGGATAGAGAATCCTCAAAAGCTACATACATACCCAAGCCGATGGGAAGCCCAGCAGCGAAGGAGGCAAGTTGAGAAAAAATCTTGGGACAGTCACACAAAGGTTTCTGTAAGCTGTTACTCTAGCTCCATTCTGTGCATGTGGCATGGCATATATTCGACGATGGATAGGATGTAGGGTAGAAGAATGCATGTGCACGCCGTAAATTACATGCAAGAATACCAATTAAACCTCCTTGACCTTGACCGTACCACGTAGCAGACCAGTCTGTACCAAGCGCCCATCAGAAACACTAATATGAAGAAAGGAAATCGAAATATACTGACCCTGCGAGCAGCAATAAGCCCAACTTTCTGCCCCGAGACGGCATTTCTGGAAATTGTCGACGCCTTTCCGATGTGTTGGTGGTTACCACCACCGTGGGGATGGTCCACAGGGTTCATGGCCACACCACGAGTGCGAGGCCAGCTGCAGGGGAGAATCTCACGTCAGTGCGAAATAGAATGGTTGGCAGAACAGGGAACTGACTTGTAACGCTTAGCCTTGAACTTGTGGTATGCGCGGCCGGCCTTAAGAAGGGGTTTGTCAATCCTCCCACCACCAGCAACAATGCCGACGGTGGCCCGAGCGCCCCCAGCAACTGTCTTTTTGGCACCACTTGGCAAGCGAATTCGAGTTTTGTTGTCTTCGGTACTGTGCCCAATGACCGTCGCATAATTTCCGCTGGTACGGGCCAGCGCACCGCGATCACCAGGTCGCTCTTCGACATTGCAAATGATGGTCCCCTCGGGAAGAGCACTGACCGGGAGAACGTTTCCTACTGCGAGAGAAGCTTTGCGTCCGCAGTACACGAAGGCACCCGTATGTAACCCTTCCGTCGCAATAAAGGTTTCTGATCGCAGTTTGTAACGGTACGGGTCTCGAAACACGACACGCGCGAGAGGCGCGCCACGACCACTGTCATGAATGATGTCTTTTACAATTCCACGCACGTAGCCATTGCGCTCAGCGAAGTCGAGAGGCCGTAAACGGGCGGGGTTTTTGTTGTGGTGCGTATGTGATTTGAACTATTCGGAGAATACGCAGTTAGGAATCGACCAGATGGGCCTTTGTGATTTGGTTGGGCTCACAATCGCATGCGACCGCCTCTGGGCTCTGATTACGCGACCCATTCTGGGGAAAGGAACCAGTAAGTACAAGTACATCCAGAATTCATCTAGCCATCCAGTGCCAAGAACCTCGCCCGAAGCAATCCAAACCAGCTAAGCTGCGAGTAGGGTGGCCCTCGAGGGATGGTCGGCTGCGAACGACAGCGAGACAACACACACCTTCAGTGATAGGGCGAACTGTGGTAGCCTCGGATCCAGGTGTTCGGGAACTACCGAGTGGAGTGAACCTGACGTCCCATGATCTATTTCGTCATCTACTGGTGATGTAATCTATTCCCAGGTCAATAACAGTAAACAACTTGGTCCGGAACAGTTTGGCCCTCAGGTCTAAATGTCCATGAACAAACAGCAGTACTAGTTTTCTGTCTACAGTATACCGATGGACAATGACCCCATCAAAAATGGATCAGACGAAGATTTCTCAGTCGAGGATGTCCGGATACTGGTGACGACATTCCAGCATATTCCTTGGGACACAAAGTCCATGAACCCAGGGGCGACGTGTGGGATGAACCCTTTATATAAGATCTCGCTCTCACACCAACGGCGCTTCTTCCTGAAGTTTCTCCAACAATCCCCAAATCTGCCAAACAGGGGGAGGAATTCTCCACGAAATCACGACCATCTGGAGGGTCCCTAGATGACCAGCCGGCTCTTCTCTCTTCTGCTACTTCCCCGCAGTTGCGTTCAGAATCCATCTCGGCCGGTCTGACGAAAGCCGCGACCCACCGGTCCCCCCGCCCCCCAATTATTGCTCCCCCTGAAATAAGGGAGACGTCTGGATATCCGAGTACGCTAAAACAATTCCTTAAGTTAACTCAGGACATCATAACGGAAAGGAGAGAACCCTTACATTAATATTCTGGGCACGTATTTACGAAGGTCTCAAATATCACCTCCGCCAACGTCGCTGAACAGTAGAGTACTTTCGGAGAGAAGGCGCCATTCTATCCGCTGTCTGCCACTTCGACGCCCGTGCTTGTGTCTTCCGCTCGTTCCATTTTTGATCTGTTTCTCGCACGGGAGGGGTGGCACCGCCCCCGGCGCTTCGGGTGCGACTCTCAGGCTGCTGCCATTGTCTATTGGGCGAAGGGGACGAACTTTAGAAAGCTGTGGATGACGTCGCGACTGGACTGGGGGTCGTGAATTCGAGAGAGAGACTAGACTCTTTGGCCGAGAGGTGTTTTGACGATTGTTTTGTGGGTTGTGTGCACTTTCAACCTAAATTCTAAACTGATATCCTCTTCTCTCCCCAGAAAGTATGAAATATTTGATATCTTGCGAAGGGGAGAGGGTTCACCCCGTCAAATGATGACAATCGGTTCGCTCTTTATCAGAGTGCTGTGGAGAACATGATGAGGAAAATCCCCATCATTGGACCAGACTGGAAGGTAGGTACGTGAAGGAGAAATTGTGGAGCGCCTAGGGCTTACTAAGATTATCATTAGGCAACTTTCAGCCCGGGAATCATACTGTATCTTGGGGCCGTGGAATTCATTGTCGAGGAGACACCTTCAATTATTCTCAATGACGTTCTTAGTCTACCCAATATCCCGGAGCTCGATTCCCGTTGGTTGAACCAGTTGTGTTTGAAGCTCGACTGAAGGTGTTCTTTCTTACCTGACCAGAACGGTGTGCACCGCATTCGCCAATGTGCAGTCGTGGTTTAGGATTGCATATTGGCAAAACTTCTGGTGCGTGTTCGATGAGTCATGGCCAGGGGCCAATTACACATTACACAGGCTCAATGAATTTCGAATCCCAGAAGCCCCCGCTGGCAGAAATTGCGTATCTCTTCGAACGAGGTGCACTGATTGACTTCGAGGTGGACGAACTAGTGCGATTGGTCCGAGGTCTTATTGCGGAGATACCCCTCCGGGTAAAGAGGAAGATCTTTATGGGACATTCAAGAGCGGGTACTGCCCCGTGAGGGAGGCATGTTTTTTCTCTCCCATAATAGTAGTACTAGGCGCGCGCGTTGAACAGCGAGCGTTGAAGCCGCACGGCTTCCTGCCGCTGTCGGGCACCCCTCCCCCTCCAGATATCGGCAACTCCCGAAGGGCTTGCTTGTAAGTTCCTCCGCCTGCTGGAAACTCGTAGCTATCGCTGAATCAGAGGTAAAACCCACACACACGCACCGCCTCTCTAGTTCTTGCTTGCTTTCTTGGAGCCGGAAGCCTCATCCGCATACCCCCTCTTCCGTGTTATTCTGTTATTCTCTGCCCTTCCGCATACAATCACTCATCTTTGAGATACACCAGCGACTGCCCACAACTGCCTAGGGGCCCTGTGCACGACACATACACGGCTTGTGTCACACGTTGTGTCATCCTAGCCCTTTCACATGGCTCCATCATTTTACGATATCCTTGGAGTCTCGCGTAACGCCACTGACGAAGAAGGTGCGTCGTCGTCTCCGGTTGTTCCAGCGTCTTCCACGTTTCTCACTATTCTCCGTAGTCCGGAGAGCCTACAAACGAGCCGCGTTGCGAGTACATCCTGACCGCAGGAATATCAACGCCAACCCCGTTGACGACGATCAGGACCCTGGGGAGGAATTCAAGAAGGTGAATGAGGCGTACACCGTCTTGTCTGACCCGGAGAATCGGAAGCTCTATGACTTTCACGGAGTGTGGCCTGTGCCTGACGAAGAGGAACCATCGCCTGCCCCACAGGCACCACGATTCATGCCGAAACGAGCAAGGGGTGCACCTCGCAGGGAGAAAGAAGATGGAGGGGGGCCAGGGTTCTACACTACCAATGCGTTTGGGAGGACAGTATTCGTCGCCCCACTCCCCGTGGATACACCGTGGCCTTTCCTCTCTTCCCAATTTCCCCCGAACTACGTCCCAATGAACCCCATCAACAATCCACCACCGTTCCCTTCCAAGATGTTCTTTGGAAACCACTTTTACGACCCTAATTTTGACAGTCCCGACTATGGTTGGGGTGGTGGTCCCGATAGCCGCAGACGGGAAGGGCATACCGGTCACCCTCACTTCGAGGCACCAGAATATCCCGGTCGTCCTTCGCGTGCGTCAATGGATGATCCGATCCGCAGTAATCCCTGGAAAGACGGAGACGATCGGCATGATCGACCAGACGGGTATCCGACACCGGAGAGAGCAGGCATTGATCCTCGAATATTCATGCAACATCAGCCTCTGCCCCACCAGCGTCCCGAGCCTATTTGGATTAAAGAAACATATATTACTACTACAGAGAACGGGAGGGTCCAAACGGAATGGTATAGGCTCGACATCAATCAGAACGAGCATGTCGCCCGTTTTTACGACGATGGGCGTCCCAGCGAGTACCACATCAATGGGATCCTACAAAATTATCTTCCTCCCCTTCCCTCCGGATCTCCACATCTTATCGACCGAGAGCGAGATCGAGGTCGCCATAACAGGCGAGACCCCTGGCAGAGACAGCACCGGTCACATTCGTTTGCTGAGCCCAGACGGAGAGGGACCCCCTATCCAGGAGAGGATGATATATTACCTCCTCCACTCGACCAGTGGAATCCAGCCGCCGACATGTCAAGACCTCCACTTTACACACCTGCGCCAGCACCGTATCCTCCATTGTATGCAACTCCGCGTCCGATGGCAGGACCACCCCCCGTTCCCCCACCACTGCCGCCGTTTCCGTTATTTACAGACGATTCCATGCGTAAGTCTGGACGGTGTAGTTCCGAAGCCATCTGATACTGATTTGTCTCAACCTCTTAACGATAGATTTTCACGACAACCACCGCCGAGATTCCAAGAAGAAATGGTGGCAAAAAACATGACGGATGCTACACGTATAATCCTATTTCGTACTGTACATCCAGGACTGATATAATTTTTGTTATAACGGTCGTTCTCGCGAGGAACGAGGATGACGGTTGCACCGACCAGCGTGCACTCGATTTTTGGACTGCCCCGCGGTCCAAGTTCAAATCTCCACGGTGTGTACTTGATGCATCTGGGTGATTTGACTGGGCCCGGAAGGTACTGTGGGCTTAGGGGTAATGTCAGGCTGGACGATGCACGAATGACTCGCTTATAGTAGTTTGTAGTTACAGTATATCCAATCTGATCGACGTGGTTGAAATTATGGTTCCAGAAATGACAAAGGGGCACTTTGACTCCACTTGGACGTCGGCTCTCTGTATGGAAGGTGGGAGATATGGAGGCCGTACAGTACCCGGGCCGGCACGAAATTAGCTGGAATCGCCGATTTATCTATTCGATTCCTTGATTTTTCTTGAAGGGATTCCTGGCATGGCCCTCTTGCTTCGCCCTGGCTCCTTCTGTAATCCCTAGACTTCTCCCCGAATTCATAGACTACTGGAATCAGGAACTCGCAGGATAAACCTGGTAATCTTTGCGCTGTGAATCATATTTGCTATTTTGACACGAATGGCACAAAGGCCTCCATGAGTTACCATGGAATCCAGAGGTCAGGAAGAATCCCCCACAGCCGGGTGGATCTGATCCTCTCCCCGTTGGAGCGGTGAAGGACTATGAGCTCAGTAAATTCCGTGTTCGTGTCTTTACTCCCGAAGGCCAATCGCCTGTCCGAGGGTGGCCTGTTATGGTGTATTTCCATGGTGGAGGGTGCGTACTATACTTTTCCTTCCCCTTCTCCCTTCCCCCCCCCCCGGCATTTCATTTGATTCACGGCATAAAGTTTAGCTGGACCCTTGGTAACATAAACAGCGAGAACGCCATAGTTTCTCACTTCTGCAAGCGTAAGCTGTCCAGATGAAACCACGGCATTGGAGAAACACTGATATGTACATCCAAAATTGAAAAACGGTCAGGTGCCGATCTCGTTGTCGTTGCTGTTGATTATCGGCTCGCGCCCGAAAATCCATTTCCCGCCGCATTTGAAGATGCTGTAGAGGCATTCACTTGGGTGTACGAGCAGGGCGGTGGTAGTTTGAATATAGATGTGTCCCGCTTCGCGCTTGGTGGAAGTTCCAGGTAAAGTGCAGCGACATTACCATCCGCCGAAATCTCACGTTCAGCTCAGCCATAATTCCATCTAGCGGTGCTAATCTCGCGGCAGCAGTCGCACACCATGCTGCAGCCCAGAAACCCCCCATTCCGCTCACTTTCCAATATCTAAATGTCCCCGTGGTAGACAACACGACTTCTCTCGAGCCTTTACCCCCCGGCACCCCGCACCCGTACCCTTCCTGGCTCGAAAATGCCGACACCCCCTCTCTCACTCCCGCCAAAATGGTATGGTACAAGAACAACTACCTCCCGCGCTCGTCCCCCACCTACGAGCAGGATCTCGTCGACTGGCGAAGCAGCCCCATATACGCGCCCGATGCCCTGTTCAAGCATTCTCCCAGGCACACGTTCGTGGGCATTTGCGAGATCGACGTGCTGAGGGATGAAGGCCTTGCGTATGCGGAGAAGCTGAGGAGACTCGGTGGGGAGGGTATTGACGTGCGGGTCAAGGTATACAAGGGGGCGCCCCATTCTGTGATGGCGATGGACAAGAAACTCAAGGTTGGACGAGAGTGTATCGATGATGCTGTGGAGGCAGCCATTGCAGCCTTCTCGTCGATGAGGTTGAAAGCTATAATATAAATTCCCTCAGATGCCATTGCTTCGCAAGTGTCTAGTTGCATTCAATTGAGGTCTGCACCCAGTCTCGATTCGAGGCCACAACGGTGCAATTTGCCGAGAGATGAAGAGAACGTTCACCATTGGGTAAGAACGCCGAGGGTTAGGTCATATTGAGCGGTGGGAGTGGGGCTGCTTACCAACAATCTACACCAGAATGGGAAAGTGGCTCAAAAAGGAAGATACTGAGTTAAGAAATGATCAACTAGCCTTGATTTCCAGCTCGACAGAAGGTCAGATCTGCAAGGCAAATAGGCGTAGCACGCTTAATTAAGTTCCTGGTACCGGAAGGTCAATGCGGAATGGCTTCGAGCCTGGCAGAGGAAACCCGGCAACTACCGGAGGTGTTGCTATATAACGCGGCGAATCTGAAAATTTTTGGTTCTTCACTCATTTCCAGGACCGCGATTATTGTCCTGTAGCGAACAACCTTTTCCCTCGCTGCTGTCTACATGCGACGTCCCAGAGGAACGGTGTATACGTGCCACCCAGCTGGAGCGCACGGAACATAACTCCCTCATTTCGTGATCTCCTTACCAGGGTATTAGGCTACACTACTTTTATTTCTACTTGTGTCACAGCGGAAATACTGTAATAGACATCTGTCCTATTGGTCATATATGTTACAATCTGCGGTCTTGGTTGGGTATACTCTTTGCTTCACTACGCGATAATCTTAAGTAAAGGACTGCCTCTTGAAGCTCAAGAATTGTCACGCGGATCGAGACTTGATTATGCGTAAACTCTATCGGCGCCGACAGCGCGCCCGGCGGCAGCGCCACATATAGCTAGACTCCGAACATATCCACGAGTATGGTAATAACGCCAAGGACTGCAGTGTCATCCAGGGGTGAGATCAAGTACAATATGCGGTACGAGGAGAAAAAACCCGGAGACGCACGTATCTCTATCCCAATGAGAGCGATAACGATCTGTTCCAATCGTTCTGCATGCTTACTTGTCACCGACTCTTTCAGTAGGTTGAGCATGTCTTGAAGGACCTGGGACGTACATCCAATGAGCCGGGATAAAATAAGTGAAGGGAAACCTGACGAACCTCGACACGCGTGTTAAGAAGAGCGATGCGTTGTGGTATCTCGAGGTAACTTCTCGCAGCGTCATATAACGGTTGAAGGTCGGGTAGACTCTGAGGAAGGTTTTGAGCTGTATAATCGTTATTGCTATCAGATGCATCAACTCACCCAAAACAATTCCTTTCAAGGCAAAGTCAGTCACCGAAGGTTGAAATACGACACAGTGAACGCACAGGAGAATCTAACACAGAGCCGACGAGATTGATGTTCATCCGTAATATAAACAATTGTCCAATTTGCTGCATAATTTCATCGTGGTGCATCTGAAAGGGCATAACCCATAAGGTAAAAAAATACAGATCGACGCCTAGGGAACTCACCCCGATTTTTCCAGTCTCGGATATTATCTCGGGAATATTTTTAGTCTCCTCGATTGTATTCGAAATGAGTTCCTCAAACTACAAGCGGTAGCTCTGAGCATGATGAGAAGACAAAAGGCGAAAGAGGGGCGCACCAGGGAAATCTTGACAGACTGAGAAAGAGCGTGCGAAAGTGAGAGTTTGGTCCTATGAAAGAATGTCACCTAGAGCCACTCGGCCTTCACAATCAAATAAATCCCCACATATAGCTGGATCCTTTTCGCAACGTGATCACGTCGTTGTATATCCTGAGGAGCAAGTCGATGAAATAACTCCAAAATAGGTGACGTAAGGGACGTACCGGCTGTAGTTCGCGTAGTAGTAGTTTAGATCCTCCTTCTCCACATCGTCTGGAGCTGTAAATCGTGGTTAGATCGGAGCCTCGAAGAGCCACTGGATGGGCACCCACCAAGCCTTTCGACTTCAAAACGCCGTCTAGATAAAATCAGTCAACTACTAATCGGAATGTGGGACAGGAAGGTAGAGCACATTGAAGACAAGAATCGTCGCTCTTGTACTTCTGTCATGCCCCAGCACACCACGGTGCCGTATTCAAATAGAAAAACCTCAGCGTCAAGATGGTCTTGGCCAACTTTGTCAAATTTGACGCGTCTCCTTGTGCGTCTAGGCTGACTCTCATGCATAATATCATGGGACCTTTCTGGACGAAGGGAGGGTTCGGCCGTGTCATGAGTTTGACCGGGTTTGGGGTTCCATTTGGGAATATCTCCCGTTTCCTCGGAAATTTCTAGCTCAGGGATTCCGAGGAGGTCCCCAACATTCTCGGATCGCGGATTGGATGAGGGACGGGGTCCGTTGAATGAATAAGGTGTATAAATCACTTCATCAAATAATTTAGGATCAGTCCGGTGCGAAGCCCGCCGCGCGTTGAAGAAACGCTCCAATTCCGCGAGGCGATATGACCTTCCCAATATATCTTTGGCTAAGAGTGGTCCTTCATGAGAATTGGTTCGCAGACTCACGTTGCAGTGCAATATGCGGTAACGCGAGGCAATTTTGCCTTTTCCTTCTTTGTTAGGCGCATCGCATCCTTACGAGCAGTACCTGCCGGTATCTGTGCGATTTGTTTGTATGGCTGTAGGAAGTGGGGGCATTTAATCTTCTGCCTGTGCCTGAGTATACAAGTGACAGACCTCTGCATCGTCTTCTTCGTCACCGTCTTCTCCAATGTCGCTAGTACTCCCAGTGTTATCTTCCTCATCATCGCCATCATCGTCCTCTTCATCAACAACGGTAATAGTGGATTGTGTTGGAATATCGAGTTGCTCAGGGAGAACTTTGAGTTTATGAGCTGCTTTAGTACTCCTATTGGCGCCCTTCTTCTGTACATCGGGTGGAGGCGTGATCTGGGTGGTGGGAAGAGTTGGTTTGGAAGCCATGTCCAGTTAAATCTCTTTCGGCCCCCGCACGTTGGGCGCCTCTTTCCCCTCGGTAATTTCCGTAAGAAACCATCCCCCATTTGCCAGATCTACGAAGGGGCGCTCTGCGATGTCCAAGGTCGTGGGTCTACCCGGTGTACCGAAGAATAGAATTCTCGCGTCTAAAGAGGCTGCCCTCTTCAGGACGGTTCTGGTGCGTTGCCGCTACCTTGCTTCCTCTTCTTCTTGACGATTCTCCCTTCTTCAGCAATTATATGAGACCCGACAGTGGAAGCGTGGTCTAAAAACAGCGGACCAGATTTTGAAGAAAAATCCAGACCATGGCGGTATGATCGCTTTTCCCTCGATATCAATGATTGGGACGCGAGGCGCGTAGCTAACATGTGCTCGGATCTTCATTGGTAGAAACATTGTCCATGAGAGGGCTAATTCTCACCAACTTGAATCGAAAGGAAGAGGGCCAAGAATGTGTTAAGAAAGGCGTTCGAATGGACCTCACGTCGCACATCTGTTGGCACGTTTTTGGCTTGGTCCATAAGGCCGATCGAAATTATGAAGAGGCGCTCAAATGCTATACTCAGGCACTCAAATTCGAGAAGGTCTGCCCCCTTTACTGCAACTTCTTGCCTTATTTGTCCAGAGTTTTGACAAAAGTATCAGGACAACCTGAACATTCTTCGTGATGCAGCACACCTTCAAATGCAACTGCGTCATTTTGATCAACTCGTCGAGACTCGCCAAATATTGCTGAAGAATCGTGTCAATGTCCGGCAAAGCTGGGCGGCAATGGCGATAGCGTATCATCTGAACGGCCAATTGGAATCCGCGACCAAGGTCCTTGAATTATACGAGAGGACTGTCAAAGACATCCCCCCGTATGATCCCGAACATTCGGAATTTTTGCTTTATCACATTGCGATATTGGAAGAAATGGGGTCACATTCCGAGGCCCTCAATCTGCTCGATGTCAGTGCCAAATCGCGGTCCATCACGGATCGCTCCATGATCTCAATCTTCCGAGGTATTTGGCGTCGTTGGTGCCGCTCTGTCCGATGCCCGTGCTAATCTTATCGGTATTAAGCCCGGCTTTTGCATAAGCTCGAACGATCAGAAGAAGCGCGCGAAGTTTGGGTCTCTCTAATCGAAGCCAATACAGAATGTTATGACCACTATAAAGGCTATTTGTCCACCCAATCCCTCGATTTGGGTGCGTTACCTTTGAAATAGACGTATGGGACGTATGGAACCTAATCTTGCCCACGATAGATTCACAGGACTCCGAAACTCGCAAACTTTCGATGGTGACTTTGCGGAGATTTGCTGAACAATATCCGAAAGCCGTCGCTCCTCGGCGGATCCTATTAGAGCTTTCAGCTGGTGAGAAGTCTCGTTTAGCTTCGTTTAATCCCTGCTTTCTCACGGAGAGTACCGTCCGAAGGTGATGAATTCAAAGAAATCGTCGAGCATTATTTGCTTCATGGGATCACTCGTGGAATACCGTCACTTTTTGCAGATATCAAGGATCTGTACGTATCCCCAGAAAAACGCGAGGTAATTCAAGACATTGTTGAGGGAATCCGAACAAAACTAGAAAAAGGCGTTACATTTACCAGTACGTCTACATATCCTGATGATTTATCACCATATCTGGTGTCTGATTTCCGTGAAACAAGATCCCGAGGGTACATCCTCAGAACCTCCGACAACCTATATCTGGACAATGTATTTTCTCGTCCAGCATTATTCTTCCATGCCTTCCACGATCCCACACGCCCTTTCGCTTGTCGACGAAGCCATTGCGCACACACCCACTCTGCCAGAGCTGTATGTGGCCAAGGCCCGTGCCTTAAAACGTACTGGGGATCCATTAGGCGCATCTGCGACAATGGGAGCAGCATGGCGGTTGGATTTACAAGACCGCTTCTTGAACACCAAGTACGCAAAATATCTCCTTCGAGCCGGCTTCATTGAAGAAGGCAACAAAACACTTGGTCTGTTCACCAAGGTGTGTGAGTTTCTTACGCTACGGACAATGGCTAATACATATAATGTGGACGTTCCGATGTTCCAAATAGAAAGGTGCTTCAAGTCCCGGGGCGGACTTGGAAGACATGCAATCATTCTTCTACATGCTTGAAGAAGGGGATGCCCAAAATCGTGCTGGAAGGCTGAACCTCGCCCTGAAACGATACCACACGGCCTTCAAGGTACGAACTCCTTTTCTTAGACGAAGTCGGCAGCTAAACGCTCCTGAATAGACATTTGATGATGTCGAAGACGATCAGTACGACTTCCACTCGTATGCCGTGCGAAAATATACGTTCCGCACATATCTACAGTATGCATCGCCCTCTTCTTTTTCTGGAGTCTGATCTTGGTCATTTTCGTGCAGATTTATCAAGGTGGAAGATAGATTACGCTCGCATCCCGCTTATGCCCATGCGGCTCTCGCAGCCTCCAAAGTAGAAGCGTGTCCATTCCATCACCCTGTTGATGCGTTGATTGATTTGCTCCGTGCAGATATATATCCGGTTATTCGACAGTCCAAAACTGGCGTCCCCAACAGGTGGGCTTTTGCTTTCTTCCCTGTGGATGGGCGTCTAACCCCTTCTCCAGCGGGTCTTACCGACGCTCAGAAAAAAGCGGCGAAAAAGGCAAAGAAAGCCGAACTAAAGCAGCAAGAGGATGCTAAGAAAGGTTTTCACCCTGGCCCTCGTAGCTGATATGTATTTGAGTTTTAACCGCGTTCGAACAGCTTCACAACCTGCGGCCACCGATGACTCAGAGGTCGCAGCGATTAAGGACGATGATCCGGAGGGGTTGAAGCTCTTAGCCGCTCCAGATCCATTGGATCGCGCTGCAAAGCTTCTGAGTCCCCTGCAACAATTACGTCCCGAATTGCTTGATACATGGCTGGTGTCTTACGACGTCGCTATTCGGAGAAGTACGTGATGCTACATAGATTGGACTGAGCTCAAGTGCTAATGCAGTCAGAACAACCCTACATAGAACGGTATCTACAGGCCTTGAAGGCTTTAAATCATGCAAAATCCATTGACAAGAATGGTGCTGAAGTACACTCTAGGGTTATTGAGCTGAAGACGAAAGGTACGTATCATTTGAACCGTGTGGTGTGGGCCTGGCGGCCTGACTGGGGGTGGAATCTGCTTTGTCCAAGTCGACGCCCTTCCCTCCCCTGTCCCCGTGCAGATTGCCTCCGTCCTCGAATCCGGCCTCTCAACTGATTCCCGCGGACCAGTCCCTTGAGGCCTTCAATAGCGCGTTCCTGCAACGGCACAGCACAAGTGCACCTCATATAGTCGCCGCTGCGCGTGGGATGGTGTATATTCGAGGAGCAGATGGTCCCCGAGCAGACGTGGAGGACCTCGTGTTCCAACTCACCCGTGAGGAGGTTGAAGCCGATGTCCCAGTGAGTCTATTATACACCGATTCTTCTTCGGCTTCAGACTCAAACACAAACCCCCAGACGTCGCTTCAGGCATTATCATTTTTGCGTGATACTCTTAGGTCTTCACGTGTCGAGGAATTTCGTGTGGCGTGCGATGCCCGCTTCCCGCTTGCCACCGTCTTCAAGGACGAGAAGAGCTCGCCACGATTCATGCATCCCGAATGTTCGATTCTGTTCAACCCGGTGAGGACGGCGACAAGTCAGAGGAGCTGGCGATGTGATGTGGATACATTTATCGCGACTGGCGTCGAAGAGTTTCCATGCATTTTGTACTAATTCGTGCGTTAGAGGCTGACAAAAAATACTGTAAGAAAAAACAGTCACCAAACGGATTTGCGTACATGTTTTTGGCCAAAATCGGCCTCAAAATCAATGACCCAACTTTGAGTTCCAAATCTACACTCCACATTTTCCCTATAAGTCACAACTTTTGGTATGGATTTGGACTAAACTTGGGAGATGGTTTGTGTTGATATATGTATTGATTTGGTTAGTATTCAGTTCCTGTGATGCCTTCGCTAAATATCAGTCGGTGGTGCATAAGGTCTTGCCATCATGCCCACATTCACATGTCTTACAGATACCGGAAACGGCGGGACCGGAGGAGGCGGGGGAATAGGTGGCCATGGCGGCGACGCAATCATCTCCTACACATATAATATCTGTGATTGACACCAGCTGTCTGCCTAATCATGCCCAAACGCTGATCTACCAATGCTTAGTGAACGTTTACAACTTCTACGGTTATACCGAACGCATCGATACATTTTTTGGAGTGGCGCGCACTTTGTGGACTTGGATGGTCAGTGTCATCGTACGCTGTCCCATATTCAAACTGCAGGCAAGGTCGTTCTATCCTTTTCTAGGCTCATTGCTGAACGGCAACACCTTGATAGGTCAACTTAATTCCTTATCAATGGCGGCTCACCCTAGGTGTACAGGCTCTCGTCAGTGAAAGAGATAATGAAGGGTGCCATCAGAGCGCAAACCAAAGCACGAAGTAGTCCCCGCCAACAACTAGGAGATAGTTGGTCCCATGCCCAATGCATTGGCCACAGCATCGTATCGGACTCGTTGTACACCATGTTGCATATGCCGCAGAACACGCTTCCCAAGGACCATATTAAACTGAACCGCGGGAATGATGAGATCACAACCCTCTCAGTCCAAAGGCACGACGATGCGGAGAGGGCAAAGGGGGCTAGCAAATGTGGAGGGAGCGAGGGGGCTGTTTTGGCTTCCCGTCATGAGTACTTACCATAATAGTCGGGCCCGAAGTCGGCTCGAGCCGTGAGTCGAGGTCCCCCGGAAGTCGCCCCGAAGCCGAGTCGAGCCGAACCGAACCCCGATCCATCGGCTCGAGCCGACTCCCGGCAGAAGCCGTCGGGGAGCGGAGGAGGAGGAATTATACCGCAGTAGGCTCGGAGTTGCGGCAACACTAACCAGAAACCTCGGAATATCTTTTCCCACGCACCCACAGCTTAGTCATGAGGGCAGTAGAGTGACACCCGAACAGCAGTTCTGCCGCATGCACCGAGACCGCTGGAGCAACTACTCCACAGTCCCTCACACAGACCTGCTAGTAGAGCAAGCGAGCAAAACAGATCGCTAGTCATCATGTTCACAGATGATGGATGGAATATAGCAGGCGCGGGATGTGTGGCTGACTAGTCGTGTGTCACAAAGATATAGGACTCGTGTGTAGAAGAACCCTGGCATCGGCGATTGTCCCACTCACCATCACCACCTAGAATTGGACATCAATTCCTCCACAATGTGACCTACGATTTTAACCGGAGCGCCCACGCTCTTGAATTGCACGCTCCAGAAGACTTGTCATCGACTCCCCCGCAAGGCTGACGATCCCCGTAGCTCCCAAGCCGAGGGATGAAACATCTGAGAAAGAAGCATCCCAGCACAGCGGGGATTCACCCAGCACGTATCGAAAGGATGTCTTGTCTACCATGGCGGTCCTATTCAAGTATGCTGCAGTTTGTTCCAGCCCACAGTGGGTGGCATTACACCCTTCGATAGGGCGCTGGGTTAGAGAACAGCATGAGATACAAATGACCTTGTGGGCGACCCAGCCTCAGTTGAGAGAGACACCCCAACCGAATGTGAAACCGAGAACCGAGAATTCGGCGCAATTTATTTTGAACGCGACTCAACACCACCCGGATGCAAAACCAGAAATAACTCAACGCCCACACAAGTTGAGGATGGTTAGGTTACTAGATACGGTCTCTAGGTAGCGGAAACATAAATAAATAGTTCATAAATTATATTTTTAAGCTATTTGACAAGCACTGAGCGGGTTTGGAGAAGATTCTCAAGAATTCCGAAAAAGGAAATTTCCACCTTCTTGCGCGCGCGACTATGGGGGTAGGGGGGGGATCATATAGATGACCCCATACAATAGTACGAAGATCTTGCATGGTACAAGCCGGAGTACCAGGTGAGCGCTTAATTCGAACATTGAAAAAACTTCAACTTCGGCGGGAATTGAACAGGCGGCACGCCAAAAACTCATTCCAAAGCCCCCAGCTGTATCCCTTACTTCACTACACACTAGTCACAGGCGGATACCATTTCGTACGTATATAACACACTCCTGATCTGCCGCCGAGTTGTCGGGCGAGGCGTGACTCTGATTGGATCCGAATGTGTCAGAGCTAGTGCGCCAAATTCTCGGTTTGCATCCGGCCGGGGCGGAAAGTCAAGACTGCCCAGACTTAGTGTTGCCGCGACTCGGCTCCGCTCGGCTTCTGCTCGGCCGGGGCTCGGAACTGGAAAGAATCGGATTCCGGCTCGGCATCACCCGTTGTTTGATCATTGGATCACTTGGTTTGTCCAGGCACTTGGCTCGCATCGGGATATCCCCCCACCCAAAGTCTAGCTCGGCAATGTATCGTTCAGTATTAATACATGTGTTCTTTTCCATCACTTTTGTTCACCAGTACGATGCAGACCACTCAGGCTGAGAGCATTGCCCCACCAAAACCGCCTAGAGTCTATAAGTATGAGCAGCCTGGATGCTACGGAACTTTGTCCGAGGTCAGACTTTGTCTTGGGAGGCGTACTCCAGCCAATGCAGCACGTTGGTACCAACTGGTATGTCCTCCACCTCAAGAATCACTCACGTCGATCTAAATCATCTCAATAGTGTTCCGAAGGCAATCCAAAGAGGCATATAACTTGCCTCTCTGCCTCTCTGGAACGAGAGAAGTTTCCCCCGACTCATATTGCGCTCATTGCTGCATATGAGCTAAAGGCCGCCAAGAATATTACCGAAAATGAATCTATCGAATGCAGTGTCGTGACGTGCAAATATCGAAATGGAAAGAGGCGCCCGGCGGCCAAGAACTGTGCCTTTCGACGTTGCAAAACCCATTGTGAAGAACTTCAAAATTCGAATCCAGGCCTCAAGAACGCCAGGATCCACACTGAGGATTTCAATGAGCCTGGCCATAACAGGGAGTGAATCGGGAAGTTCAACTCAATGGTATGAGCACATCGGTTGAAAAGTAATAATATCCAGGTCGAATTACCTAATTTGCATTCTGCTTACCAATCTTACTCATTTTATTTCTTCCGTTTCCAATTTTGATTTCACTTCATATTGAACTGGCATCCAGTGACAAACAGGCATGACCTAGGTGTCAGGAGTGTGAGAAGATGGGGCCAAAGCCACAAGATTTTCAGGCGAAACTAAGCAAGCCAGCTAGTGTTGTGACCTTAACATCTCACACGTAATGATTACATAAGCCACAGGCCCTTGTGACGTGTGACCGGGTGTGGCCGCGGTCGCCTCCGAGTTGAGCAACATCTGGAAGGGTGTGTGTAAGTCTGTAAATACGGAGTTCAGGTCCATAACATGGACAGAAGTAGACTTGTTATAATTTAAAGCTAATTGAGAGGTCCCGGGTGAATTTGAAGAAGATAATGGGAATTTCCAAAAAAGGAAATTTCTGACTTCTCGCGCACGCAAGGGTGGTTCGTATGGGGAATGAATAGGGAGTTGATATAACGCCTATAATACCCTAATAGGAGGCTTCCTGAACGCCCTTGCATGCTTCACGCCGGAGTAGCGGGCTAGGCGCTTAATTTGAACTCTTGACTTACGCAGGTTTCGAACCGGGGCAATGCAAAAAACCATATACTGCTTTTTCCACATTACCGCCACACCATAGCAACAGACATAATTAGAGTTACTTTCTCGTGTATATAATGCCATCCTGATCCGGCGTTCCTCACGGCTAGTTCCGGTCCATGGGATATTACCTTTTATGGTAGTAAAAATTCTGGGTTGCTGCATTCGGCCTCAGGGACCCCCGGATATGGGCTCGAAGGGGCCCTGTTATAGCTTGCTCCAATCACTAATTGGAGATTCAAGGATTGCAAACTTGAAATCCACAAGTGAAACCGGCTCATACCAGTTCAAAACGAGATTGCGAATGAGAAAGATTGGTCAGCAGAAGTTGGAACTGACCGTTATTTCTTTTCAAAGAATACGCTCATACAATGGCGTTGAGTCCTCAATCAATATATTAATTAGCTAAATTGATCCCGAGAATTCCAGTTCTTTTTCCTTCCGATTCTGAATTTCTGATCCCGAGTTGTTGCAAATATCTCCAGATTCTCCACTCTGTTCGACTTCCGGCGGTTTCCGCTTTGAACCCGAGAGTCAAGGAGGAGGAATTCTGGTTTATATACCGCAGTAGGCTCCCGGAGGGCCAAGAACGGTCCAAATACACTTGGAAGTTAATCTAACAGTTTGAACGGGGTATTGTGACGGGGGTGAGTCGAGGGGTGTAGATTCTATATAGTGCGGGGTGCTCTGAGATGGATGGGAACGAGAGTTGAGCCAAAGGCCGTTTGGAGCCACCACCTTGCTCAGTTTGACCAATTGATTGCCGCCACTTGGACTCTTCGTTGGCATCCAGAGGAGTGACTGGACGCTCTTGGGCTCCGTGAGCTCCCAGGCATTCCTTGTTTGACAGGGGCGGGTGGCTCTGCGGGGGGGGGGGGTGTCCAATAAATGCAGTAACCCCTGGTCCTGAACGCGAGGTGCAGTTTCTTCTGTTCTCCACTACTCTATACAGCCCTTAGTGACACTATGGCTCACCTAATGGGCCTCCTCTTTTCTCATCCCTTTGAGTGATGTCTTTGGTGCATCACACTCATCCTGTTGCTGCAGAGCGCAAAATGAAACCTAGAGACTAAGTGGGACTAGTGTTTTAGACAAGGAATTCATCCTTCCCATGAATCTCCACTGGGTCGGGGAGCCTCTTCCATTCCTCATCCATCGAATCAGATAATTGTGGAAATTATCAAACCCCCAATCAGGCTGTCGATCTCGCTGTTCTGGCAATCGAGTTGGTGAGCAGTGTTTTGGGGGGCTTTATTCAAGAGTGTCGTTATTGACGTATGTCTTACCTCCTCTCTCCCTACGATCCTTGTCAAGGGAATTGGATTCCAACTCCAGGTTGTGATAGCGAGCGGGACAGTTGTTGCCGGTGAGGATTTTTTACACTCCGAGGACGTTTATAAAGAAACAAATGGGTATCTGTTCCCTATCCCTTAAATCATACTCTAACATTCCCATAATGTTTCGAATTGGTCCTCGGCTGATGGGGCTGACTCGCCCCTGTGTACAGTCTATATATCTTTGAGGTTCGTCCCCCAGTCTTGGTAGACTTTTATCAATCAGATCAGTTCGAAAGGGACCGTACGATATTTAGACTTCCGAGCTGGACCTCGTCACTGGGAACTCGAGTACTCACAGTATATTAGGAGTCGTATTCGTTCATGTGCCTCAAGAGTATTCATACCTTAACTTGGCCATCCTCCGTTATAGAGCTTCTGGTCTGTTATTGTCTGTACAGCAACTTCCCCCGGCCCTGACACTTCGTACTACACATAGTTGGGCAGTAATGGCGCATCTTGATAAAACATACCCAATCCTAAACAAATGAATAGGTGACACATACGCGCAGGTACCACAGATATTTGGCTAACTGCAATATTTAAAATGTAGAGGAAAACCTGATGTCGGATTCCCATAGATGGTAATCGCACCGGTTGTGTCCCTTGCCAACTCCCATAGATAGCAGTTGAACCGGTTGTCCCCCTCTGCCAACTCCCACAGATAGCAATCGCGCCACCTGGCCCCCCCTCCCGTAGATAGTAGCTACGCCACTTAGCCGACTACTACTTCAGCATCACACTCTCATCCTCTCTCTCCCTCTCCTTGCTTCCCCCATTCTTGATGTGAAGCTACTGTCTAGCATGGTGAGTGGTTTTTGGCCTGAAGCTACAGATTCCTGTGTCATTCCTCTGACATTTCACCACATACATGGTATGTGCAACTTTGTGTACTTTCAGCTTGTCCTCAACTGGGAGAAGTGTGCTTATCATTCAAGGCTTTGGCATTGATGAGATTTATCGACCTTGGGAAATTTTATACTAAGAACTTGGTTATTGCTTTTGTTTCCTAGCTAAGTCAGTGTCCAGAGAAATACAGTACACTCACGTCCACCGCAGTAGCTCTTCAATAAAATCATTTCTTCCCACTATGTCGCTTCTGTCATTTCTGAGGCGCGGATCCTCAGTAACCTTGGATTCATTCGATCGCTCGATCCTGATCCACCATTATCGATAAGAAACGACTGGACCATGTCACAGAGGTCACACTTGATATATTCATGGTCACGCCCCACGTCCAAAGCGGCATTGGCCAAAGCTGGGCCCAGAAGAGTGAACCAAAGGTGTCTCCGCACTGGCTTCTTGGAGTAATAGACCGAGGCAAAATATTCGTTAATGGCGGGGAGGTGAAATTAAGCCCCAGGCGAACCATCCAATCAGTAGTTAATCAAGCGGTGGGAGGCAGCATCCTTGGAACTGCCAATATAAATCGACTGTACTCCCTCGGAGACTGGGAGAGGTGCCGAAAAAGAAAAGGGTGGAATTTGGGGATTCCGTACGGTTTTTAATCAAGATACTCAGGGATATATAAGTGAATTAGATGCTTGGCATAACACGTTGAAGGCAAAGGCACCAGGGCCGTGGTCCCTCGTGGCGAGTCACTACAAACGAAGAGATGCCGCCTTCCGATGGTGCAGTTATGATTCTATCAATGGGCTTTCAGCCAATGCCATGAGTAGCTCGACACTTTTCATTCATCACGCTTTTATGTACCTGAGGATCCAGCGGTGCTAGAGGCTTTGGGTCCCTGTGAAACGATGCGACTTCAAGCCATCGGCCGCTGGGATGCTCTCCGCGGATATCCATATATGTGCAGGAGGATGGGATGGTGGGAGGACGGGAAGACAATTCTAAATTAAGCAAATGAATAGGCGACAGAAACCGGTACCACGGATATCCATATACTGTACTATTTCGACCATAGGTTCGGCGAGATTTTGCGTGACAGAATTTTTTTGCTTCCGCCTGGAGGCGTTCAAGCACCCGTGACATGTGACACCCAAGCAACTAGTTCAACTATTAGATTAGGAATCCATAAAGGACCTCAATGGAACCCTGCAAGAGTGAACCTGGGGCAAAATTTTTTGTGACACTGAGATTTTTTTTAGTTCAAGGACACTGACAGTGCATGTGACGCGTGACAAGAACTTGCGGTCGAAATAGTACAGTATGTGCAGGAGGATGCGACGGTTGGAGGACGCGATGACACAACGAGGCATGATTCTAAATTAAAGAAATGAATAGGTGATACATGGACAGGCACCGCAGCTATCCATATGTGTGCGGTTGTTGCCTCGGGCACTCCAGCTCACAATGGATTCCCATGTCTCTTTTCTACGCTTCTGGAGGATCATAAATTCCTGCGCTGTTATTGATGCTCTTGACAACGTCGGCTGTCCTCCAGATGAAGAAAAAAATATTCATAGTTGACACAAGACTTCATGCAGCGGAAAAGTTCATTTGTAAAAATTGAGAAATTCCCCTTAACTCTCGCTGCTCCTACATGCATGACCAAGCATACTTCCGAAAATTCACTGCCCTTCCTGCCCTCGAGGGACGTAAACTTTTCCCACATGGTTTTGTGTGGATGGATGATCCCCCTCTTGAGGCAACCCCTTCCTTGCAAGCACATATTTTCTTCAAGACTCACACCAAAACACGCAGCCAACTTCAGACAGATCTGATGGAAGTGCTGCAGTGCTACAAATGCTGCAGTTCATATCAATTATCGGTGACCATGAGAACTGGCAATGTTACATAATAGAATTCATGTTGGATCGACTCGAGTCGACTTGAGTCGACTTCGCGACTCCGCTTGTGCTCGGTCTCGGAGTCAAGCCGGAGTTTCCGGCAACCAGAGAAATACACTCACGTGCACCGGAATAGCTCTTGGTTCCTTCTCTCGATGTCGCTGTTGTCATTTCTGAGGTGCGGATCCTCGGTAATTCGGTCGCTCCAAGGGTGGTGGGAAATCAGATTCGCTATTATTGTCCCGCACCGCCCATCCCAACAATCCAAACAACGGCATCGAATTTACCGGTTCTACAATTCTCTGGAACGTTAACGTTGCGTGGCACCACTGCCACACCAACCCTTGCAACACACATTTCCTACTGCTAGCCTGTGCCCGTCGCGCACCCCTCATGCCTGCACTTGACCCACACCGGTCCTGCCCACGTAGGGTATCTCCACGCCCACGCGTCACCGATAATGCTTATCGGTCACAAGTGCCCCTCTATGAAGCGCTCGAACTCATTGCGAAGATTGGCGCGTCTTCACTGTCACAAGAACACGCTAATACAATATGGCGCCTACACAGGGCCGCATACAACGCCTAGCCGAATTTCCACAAGCAAATGGTGCAACAACGCACTCCAGATCGTAAAGATGAATACGCAAAGATCTCAAGTATCATCTCTACCCGCACTGAAATGAACTCTGGGCTTACGAAACAAACCAAACTCCTGATAGACACTTTCATCAACAGCTTGAATGTCAGCCCCAGCCTGAAAGTTAACCAACACACACAAGCTCGCGTAGAAGATGACATTCCTACTCCCTCGACCTCCAGCAAATGGAAGCGTTCTGAACATCCCTGACTCATAACCCCGGCCCGCCCATCGAAACTGCACTTTCTTGTTCGCACCCCCCAAAGCCGGCGCATCGAAACCACCTAAGTCGCCTCAATATTCTAGTCTGGGCTCCCAGCAGTCTGTCTTTATGTAACTGGTCCAGGCAGTTCTTCGCCCCATTTGAGAACCTTGTCTACTTTTCCACCCTCATTGAAATAGTCGACGTCGTCCAGACCAATCCCAAAACGAGAGTGAACGACCCTGAGGGTATTTGACAGTAATGCATTCCCAGTGAAGGCACCTCTACATATCTTTCTATCATGAACAGGCCGCGATAGCTATTTCAAGAAGCACAAGCCTAAATACAACTCCACGCAGTGTGATACTTTTTGGCGTGCCCGAGACTTCCTGTATGTCAGGTACGAATCCCCCTCGTTTTCTCTGAATGGCCCAACTACTCTACCGGTCGTTGGCGGAGACTGGATTCTCCCTCGACTTCTGTGCTGGTGTGGGTCCCATTATCACTTCAATTTATGAGACTCAGAGTGAGCCGCATTTGCCAGTGCCAAGGGACTATGTCGATCTATTGGCATGCCTAGACGGTAAGTAATGGTCCAAAGAGAGGATGGATGGTCTGACCTGCACTTCGAATACGTGATAGCGTATGACGATAGTGATTATCGAAATTGGTGGTGTTCCGACCGTGCGTGCCGTATGGCCGCAGAAATTGTACGTCGCTAATCATGATAGGTCAGGACATGGACACGATTAGATAGACTGACGGTGCGACCGACATATGCTATATGGGGACGAGATGATAACATCCCCACCACGGCCACCGCTTCCCCGCCTCTTCCATCTCCATTCCCTCCGTTCCCCGTCTCTGAGGAAGACGCATGAATGAGCACAATGGTAAGCTTTTATGGGCCACTGACCGATGTAGGTGGAATAGATTGGGTTTAGCATCGTAGGCAAAGAGATAATGACATCGAAGCCTGGGCACGGGCATCCTCCTTTATAGTACGGCGGGGAGGTTTGCCCCTGGTGTCTGAGTTTTATATTGAAGCCGCACATCCCATTTCCATTCAATCCTACACAAGAGGGTGACACGTTATGTAAAATTGAACACACAATTATGGCTCGTACCCATCGGTTACCCAGATGGCGGGAAATGGTGTTAAATTGGTGGGTACCTCTCAGCACAGACACGTAATGTCATGCGATTCACACTTAAAAACAAAGCCCATTCAGGACCGGCCAGGAATTCCCGGTTTGTAATCGGGGATGCACTGTTTTTGGTGCGGATAAAACCCCTCGGGCGCCGCACAGGCACACCGTAGAGTGAATTCCGCACTATGCCGTACCATAAAGGAAGATGCTCGTGCCCGGGCTTCAATATCACTATCTCTTTGCCTGCAATGTTAAATATCTATTCCACTTAATCGGTCAGTGGCCCATAATGGCTTACTACTGTGCCCATTCACGTGCCTTCCTCACAGAGAGCAGAAACGGAGGGAATAGATATGGAAGAGGCGTGGGAAGGGGTAGCCGTCGCGGGGATGTTGTTATCTCGTCCCCATATAACATATGTCCGCCGCACCGCCAGTCTATCTAATCGTGGCCATGTGACCTATCAGTGATTAGCGATATACAATTTCTGTAGCCATACGGCGCATGGTCGAACAGCACCAACTTCGATAATCATCATCCTCATACGCTGTCGCGTATTCGAAGTGCAGGTCAGGCCGTCCATCCTCTCTTTGGACCATTACTTATCGTCTAGGCATGCCAATAGATCGACGCTGTCTCGGGGCACTGGCAAACGTGGCTCACTCTGAGTCTCATTACTGTAACGCATGGCGCTTCGGAGCCTCTCTGTTACTGATGGCCTTAGATACTAGGACTGCAGCACTGCATAATAATATCCCAGCATCCTTGGGGCGATCAAATGAATGTCAGACTGAGGATCTGCACCTCAGAAATACCAAAAGTGAGATATAGAAATAAAATTACTATAAAACACCGTTAGCCAGTGAATGGTTCTAGCTCAGAGAACCGGCGAGACCCCAAAACGCTGGTTCGAAAGGAGGTGCACAGGCAATGGACGACCCGGCGTCATCGACTCAGCAGTATAAAAATAAACACAGTGCAGCCTGTTATTGCGAGGACGCCCGAAGACCCCTACTGCATACGACATGTACTAGTAGTGGGGGAAGACCACATCTCCTTCCGCTGGATGGGGCCTTGTGTTAAGTGTGAATTTTTTTTGTTTAACTGGAGGACAGGGATGACACATTGATATCGGGCCGTTGTCATAAACATGGGAAGCTTGGGGAAAAGTCACGTGGGAATCCATTGTGAGTTGGCCGGGGCCAGCAACCGCACATATATGGATGGATGCCTGCGGCCTATTCATTTGCTTACAAAGAAGTTTCTGTCTGCGTCTAAAGTGGGGAGGAACGCGCATTCATTTTCGTCTCACTATAAAACATGGCGGTGGGCTCGAAGATTGCTACACCTCTGCACCTACCTGTGATGGTAAATCCCCATCATTACACCCATATCAGTCCGTGCCGCACAGGGTCTTACCATCATGCCCACTCACGTGTCGTTCTCACAGATACCGGGAACGGAGGGACTGGACATGGAAGAGGTTGGGGAAGAGGCGGCCATGGTGGGAACGCCATCAACTCGCCCCGGTATAATATCTGTGGGTTGCACCATCAGTCTATGGTCATGTCCTGACCTGCCAATGCTTAGCAACCGTGTACAATTTCTGGGGCCATACGGCGTGCATGGGCAAAGTTGGACAGCCACCAACCGCGATAATCACTATCGTTATACGCTGTTACATATTCGAATTGCAGGTAAGGTCATCCATCCTCTCTCTGGCTCATTGCTCACCGTCTAAACACGCCAATAGATCGACATCATCCCTTGGCAAATGCGCGTCACTGTAAGCATCCAAGTTCTCATTAATCGAGGTCATAACGAAGCGGCCTACACCGGCACGGAAGCGGGGGGGCACACCAGTCTCCATCAACGGCCGGGAGAGTAGCTGGGCCATTCGCACTACATGGCCCCGGATCAGAGAAAACAAGGGGGGATTAATTCAAGAATGAGCGAACACATACCTGATGTCCCGGAAATCTCGGATACGCAAAAAATTATAGCACTGCATAGAGTTGTATTCCCATTTGGGCTTCTTGAAATAGTCAGGACGGCCTGTTTAGCATGGAAAGACACGTGGAAGTGCCTTCGTTGTCAGTGCATTACTGGCAAATACTTTCAGGGTCATTCACTCTTGTTCTGGGGCTGATCTGGACAGTGTCGATTATTTCGATGAGGTTGGAAATGTAGGCAATATTCCCAAATTGGGCGAAGAACAGCCTGAACCAGATACATAACGACAGACTCTTGGGAGCTTGTAATTGAACTTTATGGTGTCTGCAGTTGCGTCTGCCCCAGTGTTCTGATTCATAGTACTTTTTGGTGCCAGCGACAGCATACCACAGTACGGGATGACGTCCCAATCGACCCAAGGTCCATATCCCGTTGGGATGGATTTGTCAGGAAAGTAAAATCTACTCCATTCACTCATTACAGTCCCCTGTTGAAAAGGACATAATCAATTCTATTCAAAAATAACACAGGGAGCAGCCCACCTCATCACCGAAGTTAATAGATATGTTGATGATTAATCTATATTAACAGCAATCGTGCAAGCTAGCATGTAGAGACACATACGAGTGGAGGTATCGGTGGCAGGATCGGGATACGGTTTATAAAGAGGATGTGCCATTACTGCCTAAATACTTGGAGTACGAAGTATCGCAAGTTGCTGTGCAAATAATCATGCTATAATGGAGGATAGCCACGTCAAGACAAGAATAATATTGACGCACATGTGCAATTACGACTCCCAATCTAAGTCGGTGGCTAAGTGCTCGAGTTCCCAGTGAAGACATCTAGATCGGAGGTCTCCATGTCGAGCGGTCCCTTTGGATCTGAACCGCAACTCAGGCTGATAACAGGCTTGGATTTTCACTAGCGTATTGGAGAATACCGAAACCCAGGTACGAACCGCAAAGGTGTATAATCACCCAGCGCAGGCAGGGGTGAATCGGCACCACCAGCCGAGGGATTCTTCGAAATGACATGGAAACGTTCGCGGAGGAGTTACGGGATCGGGATGACAGATACGACAACAGACAGGTACCCATTTGTTTCTTCATAAACGTGGTGCTCGGTGTGCAGAAAATCCCCGCCGGCACCGACTGTCCCACTTACTATCACGACCTGGAGTTGGGATCTCAATTGCTTGACAATGACTGTAGGGGATAATACGCACGTTAATAACGACACTTTTGAATGAGGCGCTCCAGGACACTGCTCATCGACTCCAGAACGCCGAGATCAACGGCCTGATTGGGGGTTTAATAATTTCCATAATTCTCCGATTCGATGGATGAGAGATGGAAGAGGCTCCCCGGCCAGGTGGGGATTCACGGGAAGGATGAAATTCTTGTCTAAAACACTGCCCACTTAGTCTTCAGGTTGCATTTTGTGCTCTTCGATGGCAGGATGAGCCAGAAAACGGATCGACACACCAAAGATATCACCCAGAGGGATGAGAAGAGAGGAGCCCCGCCAGATGAGTCACGGCGTCACAAAAGAAGACAGAGGTGAGTATCAGTTGTATACAGGATAGGAAACTGGGCCTGTGTTCAGCACCAGAGATCACTGCATTCATTGGACCTTCTCCGCAACACTACCCTGGTCGCATAGGGAGTGCCTGGGAGCTCTCAGAATCCAAGAGCATCAGTCACTTCCTGTGCTGAAGGATGTCGCAGAGACAGCTGACATACAGTACTCCAGAGTGTCTGACATAATACAGGGCTTGGGATCGCTTCGAGCGACACCCGGGGAGTCTAACCATTTACCTGAGACCGATGGCTATCAAGAGGGCTGGAGATCATCCGAGCGGTCGACGGCTTGGAGTCATATCCTTTCGCAGGTACCTAGTACTCCAAACCTCTAGCGCTGCTGGATGTCCAGATGCCTTGCCTGGTGGGCGTGAACAAGAATACACCAAGCGTGCTGTGACATGGTCTAGTCGCTTCTTACCATGCAGTTTAGTGCAGCGCTGGATAATAGTGTTGCGACGAGTGATTACGGCAACGGCCGGGCGCGACGGAGACAAGCGCGACCCCTAAAAGGCTATGCCAACGGGCCCACCATTCTCACCGGCACCACTCGGACATTCTACCCTTTTTTATGGGTTTTCTCATGCCCTGTGAATAATATAAAACGGGCTTTGGTTGGAATTAGGATCCAATGGGCGGAATTCACGGTATGGGCAATGTCCTGTATTTGTACAGAAGCAAGCGCGCCTACGGTATTTGGAGGACCACTCGTGGGTGTCTCCTAAAACCACGACGGGTTCCCCACGCTTGTCCACCCTCACTTTTCTTTGTCCCCCATTTTTCACGCCATTTTGTACCCTTTTCTCCTTTGTACCCATATATTTTTCTCCTATTCTGAAAGTCATAAAACTGGCTGGTATATGCAAATGCTATCAGAGTTTCCCTTTTTCCTGCCCTCTCTCCGCCGAGCGTTAAGCCAGAATTCTCTCGTCGTTGTCCCCCAATGGTGTTTACATAATATAACCTCGTTCACTATTTGGCTCGTTGAAGAACAAGGATAAAGTCTATTCTTCCCGTTAATTAACGTTGTCGCCTGTATTCATCTGAGCAATTCAAGGCTCTCCAATCTTCCAAATCTGCTCTCACCCCCTTTAATATTCAGGGGGTGATTCAACTTAGCGATTTATTTTCCCAATCATAGATTTCCCAGCATCTGAGGCGATTGGATGACTTGGGGCCATCTAATGCATGGGCACCAGTCGAGGACTCTACAGACCGCCTTTCATTGCGGGCTCCACCTTGCTACAGAACGGTCATCCCCAATACGCCAAGTTCCACATCCGCCGGAATACCCTTCTCAGAGGGGCGGGCGAGTTCACTCCGTTTGATGGTCCGCACTCATAAATGCACCCTCTGCAACCAACATGGTCAGTTCTATTCGAAACAAGATGGAGTCACATCATCCCCACTAGCTAAGGGAGATGACATTAATGCATCTGTATGTACTGCGTTCTATTCCATTCTTTACACTAAGAAACAAAATAGATAGCAGACAGTCTGCACCGCCACCATAACATATATACGTACCGTATGATCGTCAGGACCGTGGCGAGATCGGTATAAGTGTTATCAAGAGGAAGACCGGTAACCGCCAGATACGTATTGTACAAAGTGTCCCCCGATGAGCCATCCATGCGAATTCTTTTTCGATCGGAACTGAAAAATCACGCTGATAAATGGTGCTTAAATTTTGCTGGTGCACTTGGTATAGTAACGCACAGGAACGAACCATGAAGTTCTGGAGAGCGGTAAGGCATATCACGAACATGGATCGCCGGTAGGCTGCGCTTTCTCGTTGTTGGGATAGTTTCCTGGCTTATTCGAGGGTACGTCGCAGAACACGTTTGCCAAGGACCACATTAAACTGAACCGTGCGGGTGATGAAACCTACATGTTCGCAGATTACGGAAGGAATGTAGCAAGGGCGTAATGTGTGGCTCACCCTTCGTGTGTCACAAAGATAGAACCCGCGTGTAAAAGACCCGGGGCATCGGCGATTGTTCTACTCACTGTTACCTCCCAGAATCGGGAATCAATTGGACTACAATGAATGACAGTGGGGACGCTCTTGAATTGAACCCTTCTGTTGTCGACTCTTCCGCAAGGCTAACGACTTTGACGACGAAATGGTTCCCATAGCTCTCCAAGTCGAGGGATGAAGCATCTGAGAAAGAAGTCTCCCGGCAGAGCGGGGATTCGCCCAGCAAGTATCGAAAGGATGTAAAGTGCAGGTCCTATTCAATTATAAGCTGCAGTTGTCCAGCCACAATGGGTGGCATTGCGGCCTCCAATGGAGCCATGGTCAGAAAACAGCATGAGACACAATCGGCCCCATCTACAAGGAAGAAGAAGAGAGGGGAAGCCCAGCGAGTTCAATGGTGTGCTCACGTCCCGGATGCAAATCATGTCGGTCCGCTTGGGCCGCCAACTCCCATCTTCGCTTGCTGTGCAGACGATAAGCAGAGATGCCTTGAAGGGACAGCCTTGCGACCAGCTATTCCAAAGCACAAGGACTCTGAACACCTTGAGACATCTCCTCGACGGGGTAGGTGACCGAATGTCAACCGACAGTTTCTCGTCACCAGCCCCAGGATTATAGGAAGCCGGTGGCGCAAGGCTTTTACTATTTGCGGGACCCTGGAGAGTGCTGGTATTTGATCCTTGTATATGCAGGTTAGGCTTTCCAACCGGTCCATATAGGGTTTCTGTATGTAACTGCGATTGATGGCCTAAAGGGCTGAATTAATGCGGGATACGATTATCTAACAGACTCTTGGAATGAATGAGGGATTTCCGAACATATCCGCACCCCCAAAAATAACAGCAACATACATCGAGATCGAGAAGCTAGTTATCCTGGATGAGATCGAGAGAAATCACCTTTTCTTGTCCTCTCGATGATAACACGTCACGGAGGGATGCCAACACGAAAATAGAGTATCGGTCTAAAATTCCTTGGAGTCAAGACATCCCACTGGTGCCTTGAAAAGATAATTAAATTGCTCGTCGACAGCTCATGATAAATTGATGTATGCTTATCCGGTAGCCTCGATTGACGGGAATAGAAGTGCACCTTACCATCCTCAATGATCATTACGCCTCAAAACGCCCGAAACAAATTTTTTTCAGAATCTCCACGGAGTAATCGTACGTATACAAGGCAATATTGAAGACACTGCACTAATACGAGAGTAAAGCACCACCAAGAGTCCCCAACACTAATGAACGGGACCGTCGTAGCCGTCTCCGGGACCTAACAAGTCCTAGAGTATGTCTGCCGCCGCTTTTGCAATTCGCGATCTCCCTCTTCCTGCCTCTGTTTCTGGCCCAGGATCTCAGCCTCGGCCTCGTCTTTGGACTTGATTGAGCTCGCAAGGCACATCTGGAATATAGTCGAGTTCGTTGCTACTCATCACGCATGCGATCCACGTTATCGAAACCAAGGTGCCAATACCAAATTTTTTCAAAAATAGGGTCAGTAGATGAGTGAAGGGGCGATGGGAGAGGATCCGTCAACTGCGCACCCTTAAGCTGTTCAGTGATATTCAAAATATCCAACGTCACGCGTTCTGTTCATATAGCCAAGTATTCGATGTCGGAGGGCATATATCACTTTCGCCAAGTGAAACTCACCGATGAGATCAGCGTTCATACTCTCCCTCACTTCAGCCATCCACATGCAACGTCAGGGCCCCAAATAACAGCACCAAAAAGAGGCACAACGAAGGGCGAGGAAAGGGGCGATCAACTTACCGACAATGCGCAAGATTTCCGTCTTTTCCTCATTGGGTGGCAAGTTGTAATTGGGCACGATCCACTGCTTCGCCCTCAAGAGATTCTGCGATGGTTGGATAGATAGATGGATAAGAACCAATCCATAACCTCAGGAACTGACAATACGCACTTGAATCCATGCTTGTTGTATATGGGGATATTCCCTCTTGAACTTGTCAGAGAATCTAGTCAAGACAGTGGGCCGTGTAAACTCGAGCATCACAAGAAAAGGAATAGCTGCAACATGAGTACCTGAACGCGACCACAGGGAGACCTCTTTGATAATACTCCGCCTGATCTTCGTCCACCACTCGGGGTGTCTTGCCAACTACTTCCCTGCCGGCCCCAGTGCCGTTGCTGTCGTCGGCAAGTGGGATGTGGATATTGGATACACACTTTATCCAGCCGTGAGCATATACCCGATAAAAGGGTGAACAAGAAAAAAAACGAAAATCACGGAACAAGACGTACGGTATAATACGTCGACTTCTCTAGCGCACGAGAGAGCATACGAGCATTGGTGAGATCTTCCAGGAGAATCGGGTCGAATTGGTGAGGAACCATACGTACTCCAAGCGAGCAGAGAAATTGAACACTCACCAGCCTGCGCGATCCTACGATAGCCTTCGAACCCCAGATGGAGGAAGTTGAACATTTGAGCTATCAAAAAGGAACGATCCCGTTCGCTGTCAGTCTATGCAACGTGTCTCTGGACGAGAGAAATATTTCACCTAGGATAGGAGCACTAGGGCGCGAGAAGTTGAGGGTGTACGAGTACTCCGTGCTACCGAGATAGTGCAGTTCAAAGATGAGGTCTTTGTGCAACAGAGATTCGTCCTTCCAGAGGACCCATCCTATAATATCAATTCAAATTCACGGGGTTGGTAATATGGATCATTTAGGAGATCGCTGAATCACAGATAATAGACCACGAAACGTACCAAGCCCTGAATATAGCATACATATCAGCCCTTGTGATCGTCCCCACGAGACTAACACATGGATAGGACATACCAACGAAGGTAAGTCCAAACTTATGGCCCGAAGTATTAATGCTATGCACGCGCGAGATATCAACTGCATGCGAGAAGATATGAGTAAGATGCGACAGTCACGTATCATGGTAAAGCAGATCACGTACAGCCCCATTTGTAACCAGGGTATGCTGATACGATCACAGAGGTGAGAATAAAATATTAAAGCCGATTGAAGGATAACACGCTGACCAAATGGAGCAATGAATCCCCCAGAAGCAGCGTCGACTGGGAGGCATGGTGTTCAGTACGACTCAAAATTTAATGCAGATCTCACTGCAATGCTCACCGTGGATAGGGATACTAATACCAGTTCTTGCCTCGTATTCATCCACTATTCAAGCAAAAGACACAAGTGAATAAGCCATCTGGATGCAAAGCCACGAGGAAATAGGGCGAGAGAACTCACGAAGATCGCTCATTCCTTGCACATCTTCGAATCCACCCGTGTAGGTGCTTCCAAGAATCTATTCCAAACAAGAACGAATTCAGACACGGCGGGAAAAGATGGCATGGGGAAGAAAAATAAATAAGTATGGCAAAATAATGCTTACAACGAAGATACCGATCGTGTTTTCGTCGACGTACTTGATTGCATCTTTAGGCTGCATCACATACCCTCCCTCTTTTGTCACGGGCACGAGACGACACTGGTGACCAAGTCAGAACAAATGGCGTCAACTCCTCGGATCTCACTCCGGGACGACTTATTGCCAGTGAATCCACGCCCGCACCTCCACGTCAAAATACCTCGCGAACTTCTCAAGAGCGACCTGGGCATTTGCGCCCATAACGATATTTGGGTGATAATGATCCTTTCCAGCAGCCTTGCGTCGTTCCTGCCAAGCCTTTTTGAGGGCTAGGCCGCCGAGCATGATCGCCTCAGAGGACCCGCCTGTGGCGGTGCCGATGGCTTTGTTTCCTTTGGGAACCTTCCAGAGATCGGCGACTATGAGTCGAAAAGTGAATACTCGCTCCGTCGCGAGGAAAGATGGGGTTGATCGGACGTGGACTCACGCATGGACACGGCACGACCATGAACTCTCATCGTCGCCGGGTACTCGTCCTGATCCGCTATACAACACATTTGCAAAGCATGAGCAACTCTTCAGGGTCAGTGGGACTGGAACAGCAGTGTGAAGGATTGAAGTGATATCAAGATAATCTTACAGAAATTCCTAAAGTAGATTCATTCAAGCGTGTTCGTCAGCCCCGTCAAGATGAAGAAGGAATTGAACGGAAGAGAAAACGGGGAAAACATGTATAGAAAGAAGACTCACTTGCTGATATTCTCGACAACGAGCTTGAGACCCTCTTCAGGCATCCAGGTGTGGACAAAGCTGGCAAAATTGAGCGAGGGCGAGCCATCGAGCTCTACTTCGTCGATGGACGAGCTGGTACGCGACAGTGGCGCTTGTTCCTTTGTCCTGCGTGAAATGATACAAGGGTGAGAGCTATCGGGACAAGGGAATACGGATAGTATTCACAGGGATTCTGAATTTGGGGATATCCTAAGACGCAGAGAACACGTATTAGAGGGGAACTAAAAGGATAGACTTGATTATATTTGTCACCATGGTCTCGAAGCGCGACGAATAGGCCCCTACATTACGTTAATGACCTGCGTTAAGTAATAGGAACGAAAGCCCGAGAGCACATACCATTTTGAAACTCCCGACGTTTGTGGTCAAGGTGTTTGTGGTGAGGATGATCCTACGCTCACCACGGGAGAGGAACATTACTCATCATCTGTGTACGATCAGATGGCAGAGACTGACCCTGGCTTGGTTGAAGAGAGATTCGGCATCAACTACACTCGTGCGCAGAATCAGCAACTACATCCTCAGGCACCACCACCCTGTTTCGTGGCTCCACTCACTCTGTGTGGAGATCGACATAGTGGTTGGGAGGGAAGAGGGTATTTGACACCCATTTCCCAACGCCTTTATAAGTAGGCCTGAGAAGGATACACTCCCGGCGTTAACGCTATCGCCTGACTCTCATGTCTAGGCTCGCTCCTGGTCATTTCGCTTGAACCTTGGGCCTCAAAGTGACGTAGTGGATGTATTGAATAGCTGCACGTGATATCACCACGATCCTTAACTCATGACCTCGAAATCAACGCCACCATCAAGAGCCGTGACGACTCGCTTCTTCACCAGCCTAAAAATAGTAGGTATATAGTGAGAATGCAATAAAGCGAGAGAAAAAAAGAACACCCACCTCTCGAATGTGTCCAGCATGACAGGCTCATCTAATTTCTCGGGATCCAACCGCCTCGCCGGAATCCAGCACGACAGAGGCGTCTCGCCCTATTCCGCCATGCCCCCACACAGAGTCACAATTTTCAGTAACATATAAATCGGATTAAAAATAATAGAAATGGTACTCACGGGTTGGTATGACGCCTCCGAAACATATAGCAACAAGCCGTCTGTCCCAATCGTCGCCGTCACTGACTGCCTTAAGGGCCCTTGTGTCCGATATACCGGCGAAACGAGCTGGCCACCTCTCATTGTCTCTTGCACGGACGAGGTAGGCATCCTTCTCCCAAACTCATCCACCGCATCACTATTGAAATCCATATCCATCCCTACATCGTCAGACCCAGTCCCTTCCACCAGCGACAACGGCACCTCGATCGTCCTTACCATCCTCGCAGCAGGGATCACCGTATCAACAAATCGCCCAACCGCGATCGGGGGTGTATGGTGCGGAACAGGGAGAAATACGAAAGGATAATCGAACACCAATTCGCCGTGTGCATCCTGCTCGATGTTGTTTCCGGCCACACCCTTAGCATCGCCACCCTTACGCCGCCGCCGAGAAGGCGGCAGAAGTGTAATCTCCGATAAACGTGCATCTCTCCACCAAAATCTATAAAATAATAGAAAGTCTAAGCATCAGAGCCAAGTGCGAGGGTATCGCGAAGGTCATGAAGCTCACCGGAACTCTGCCTCGCAGTCAGTGAAATCAGTTCCTCGCCATCGAAGGATATCGAGAACGTGTATGATGCCGTTGAGCTCCCAATTTGCATCCAGTATACAATCCAATATAGAATCAGGGGGGAGGGGAGATGGGAATTTAAGCAGTGTTGTGCCTTTTAAGCGTGAATGTAGGTGAGTGGAAGATACTACAAGCAGGCAGTCGAAGTATCACATAAATAGCGAAAATATATCAGTATACTCAGTACGAAGAGATCCACTAACAGCGCGATATGCACACGCACCTACAGCAGGCCCAACCGAAGATCCTCCCTGGGGCTGATAAGGAGACAGCCAAACATCGTTTTCCAACTGGAATAGGCGCCAGTGCCACCCACCCATTTTCAAGGTCATTGGGAAGCCCTGCACCTGTTCTCACCTTCCCATCCCCACTTTCCGTCATCCCATCCTCGTCAATAGCAGACATTCCCCCAGAGTGCCAGACATCATCTTCCTTGAGCTCCAACAGCTCCGCGTACATGCACACGTTCGCATATCGCGCGGCCACGGGACGAGATTTGGCCTTGCGCGGCGTAGAGGGCCCGCCATCGCCACCACCGACATGCTTATCAGCACTAGCAGCACCCTTCTTCCTCCTCCGCCTCGCCTTCGTCCTCTCCACAGTGGCCATGCTCTCATCGCCCACTGTCGCAGAAGTCGACGAATCAGTAGTGGTGGCCGCAGATGCAGGAGAGGCATCCAGCATCGACGCAAAGGCGCCCAGGCCCTGCTGCATAATCTCCGGAGCAGCGTCCACAGCCTCACTCTCCTCTTGCCTCGTCTCTCTCGTCCTCGTCTTCGTCATTCCCACCAAGAGACAAAGACGAGAACAAATCGATATTCCTAGCCGCATTGATGCGTTGGGCCCGCAACTACATAATCCGCCGACACACCGACGACAATACCCAATAGAGATCAGAGCCGATCACACGAGGGTATGGGGCAGCAGGACGAGATCGCACCCACCCGTTTCTGTTCTTCAAGTGCACGATGACGGCGCTCATCTTGAGACACCTGTCTTGCCTTTGGTGGCATCTTGAACTCGGCCCTCCGTGCACTGCCAGTGATACGCGATACATTCATATTTGGCGACAAATAGTGCTATCATTTACAGTAAAGCAAAGGAAAGCTCTTTGGAGTCTCCGTTCGCGGCGCACGTGAGATAGCCAAACATGGGTCAACAGCGCGCAAAAGACAGAGTATATAGATCTACACCAGGGCTCAACTGACGGCACCATCCACACCAAGAATTAGAGCTAGCTCGATGAGGGAAGAAGGGACGAGACCCCAAATTTACCTGTATCCTACCGACTGGATGATCCGAGACCATAAGAGCGTAAAAACTCTGGTTCTTTGAGAAGACGGAATAGAAAATTGCGTACAAACATTGGATGCTGAAAAGGATAAGTAGAAATTACTTTGAGCGTTCATCTACACTTCACCCCAATCACTCAATCTCATAGGTGAATCGCTCCCATTTCCAGAATCCAGGTCCAGACGTTTTGGAGGGGGGTCTGTAGCTGAGAGATCCGCCGTATGTGGCGGACCATCATGTGCAGGGTTGGCGGGGCCGTCGTGCTCTTCTGAGAGGTATCTGGGTCGGTATGATTTCGGGCGGGGAGATGATCGTCCCGCAGAGGTGCAGTGAGATAGGCGGCCGGCAGATTCCACTTGTCCTTCAACTGCCCTTCGAGCCACCGTTCACGCTCTCTCAAGATAGCGAGTTCCTGCTCCAATCTTTGTTCTTTATCACGATGGACCGCAAGGATCGCTGGCATGATACTCCTCCATGCGCCGTTCCTTCTCTTTATTCTCCTCGCGCACGGCAGTCACCATTCCCTCCATGTGGCGCTCGCGTGTTCGATACTCCTCGCGCAGCGCCAATTCTCGTGCTTGATACTCTTCGCGCTGGGCCACAAGTCTGGCCTCCAAGCGCCGCTCGCGTTCTTGATCCTCCGCCTTCCGGTCATCCACGCGTGCGGCCCACTGTTCGTTGCTCGCACGGAGCTGCGATTGGTGGTCCACCACAAGCCTCAGTATGGTCTCGGATAAAGAAGAATCTGGCGATCGATTCGCGTCCAATGATTTAGGCAGCGAATGCGAGTGCGGTGTAACCACGCGAAGTGGATCATGATCGCCGCGGTCCGGAGTATGCCAATCGTTGGGAACACTCTCTTGGGTAGCAGGATTTTTGACTACTGGACTAGAGGGGCCCGCAACAAGTGCAGAACTGGTCATTCGACGCGTGCGGCTTGTAGAAGCGGGTGCCTGCCGTATCAAATCGGATAAATGAGTGGATGTAACACAAAACTCTTTAAAATAAATTTTAAAAACACGCACAGACGGTGGAGGGTTAGGAGACCTGGCCATAGGGTTCGACACGGGCGACTGCACATTAATATTTTGCTGAGAACTTTTTTACGAGCTTTGGGAGCCTTGCGGCCGTCGGCCGACATGCCAGTGTCCAAGGATCGCACTCTCTTGATACCAGAGATAGGTTTAGAGGGGGTAGATTCATTCTTGGGCTGATCAATAGACATGTTACCCGAAGACTTCCAGGGTTATGTGGCTCATCCGACAAGGACGTCAAGGATGAGTCCGATGACGAATCGCGCAGGTCGTCTGCAACCTACGCTCCCGCGGAAACCCACCCCCCCCCCATCAGTACAGGATCAGAACACTGAAGAGAGAAGAACACAAACCACAATGGCATTATCGTACCAACCCAATCGCGTACGCTGCGCATCAGCAGGTCGACAAACAGAATGTCGGAGGGCAGCACGAGTCAGTCGGATTTTGATGTCATTGTTTGTCTCGCTCCCAGGCTCATGTGCATCTCTCCACCGGGATCTGCCCTGAATGTGCAAGGAATGATACAACTGGTAGCTCGGGTCTTCGTGCATGATTAGAATCGCCTCGGCCACATGGAGGAACGAAAACTGGAGAGTATGCTGATAACATGTGGAGCGATGGCATGGAGGACACCTCACTGAAGCAACGATAGGCACTATGTGTGGCACTTCAGAGTTACGCGAAGGGGAGCATCGACGAGTAAGCTTAGAAACCTGGAAAAGGCATGCATGAATGCAGCGGGCCAGACAATGTCACGATAGATGTGGATGCTCACTTCACTTCTAGATGAGGGACTCGCTTTTCGTTGGTCGCGGAGTAGCACGGCGGCCTTGAAGATGGCCAGGTGGGGGGACGTATTGTAATGGCTGATTACAGAGGTGAGCTGTGACAGTTGACAACCAACTGGAAGAATTGGGTCTTACTCAAGGGTCCACTGGGGCAGGCGAGCAACCGAGGCAGCGTTGTTGCGGATTCGAAGGAGCTCCGGCCATGGCCTCAGAACCCTCGGCGCCATGTCCTCACACTTGCAACTTCGCCCCTCAACATAACACATCGTGCACATCGTGTAGAACTGATCGGGCTCGTTCGGCGGTGTGCATTTTTTGCACTCAAAATACGTTTGAAAAATATCCGCCGAGCAACAATCTGTTGAAAAGGCAAACTGGTAAACGTTCTATGGACGAGCATCAATGCAGGTTAGAACTCGCCGCATGTGAATTTTAGATCGTTGGTTGTTTCTACAAGGAAGTTCTTATAATCGGGATGATATTCTTCAACATGTATCTCCGACATGATTCGCACGAGGCGCCGGAAATGATTCCGTTCCGCCCTGTTGAGGTCTCCATATTTGAGCGTTAGTTGCTCGATAGTCTGGTGGAGAAGGTGCTTCACGCGATATATCTCGGGTCGGCCGACCCTCGGAGAGAATGAGCCCATAGGCGAGCATACACCGTGGAGGAAACATGGCTTACCGGTGGTAGACAGGCAGCTCGTACAAAACCGCCGCTTCCATACTTGACATGGGCATACGGGACCAAGCAACCTTGAGGCTGATACCTCCGTGATTCACAACCTTGATATTCGGGGAATAATCAGATTTGGCTTGGGCATAGGTATTTCATAAGAGAAACCAGCCTGATGGCAAGACATGCGAGGGATGATCACCATATCCCGAGTTTTTGTTGACAAACATAGATCTACACAATGGTATTCAAGACAAGGGCTACGGGTCAAAATAATGCGCACCTTACAGGAAAGTTTGCCGTTTTAAATTCAGCCAACGTAATAGTGTGACTCTCCAGATCAAGTTCTTGATGCAAGGACTTCCGAAACCACTCAGATGCACCGGCCGAATCTTCTGAAGAAGTTAAAAACCAAAAGGACGATGTCTCCCCTGAGTCCAAGATGTCGCCAAGCTTTTCTCCTGTCGAAGAGCTTTCTTGCGACCGGATTGGAGATGTATAGACCATAATATTTTGACCGGTGGATGCTGATGAGTCTTTGTGGGCCGGTGTATACGTATCCCCTACACCTAGATAGCACATAAGGGTCTAGATGGATGCGATCAACGGCTAGAATATCCAACTCGAGGGATCTTACCTCAGGGCGATCCTATAACGTGTTGGAGGGTCAGACAGATCACCGAGCCATGACACGACACATTGGAACGTATGGTCACCTTGTGATCCATGTACGCAAACGTGTCCCCTTCTCCCAAAGGAAGCACTTGGCTCGGAAGGATTTTAAGCTGATCATCCCACTCTGACGGAATGGCAAGTCCTTCCCATACCAGCGCTCCGAGTCTATTCCATGATAAAATTAAGATGTATTGGAAGAAAGCATAGGATTTGTACAAGCCTTCAGGATGCGCATACTCTTTCCCTGCAGAATACTTGCTCAAAAGCTCAGCGATCGGCATTCGCTGGTCTTCTCTGGAGTACACATTGCGAACCGGAAGCGCTATAACAGGGTATCGTCAGCGATCAGAGATAGCATCGTTAACAATTTCCTATGCCTCATAGGCTCATACGTTCAGTGTATCTATTTGCTAGCCATTCAGGACTCAGGAGGTTCGCATTCCAGCTTGGACTCTTGTGCCAACCCTCAACTACGAGTGGGAGACCCTTATATTCGAAATCCTGGATAAAACCAAGTAATTCATTCTCGGGGAGAGACGCTGACACCCTGTGCACGGGCCTAAAACGGTTCCCTAGGCTGAGGATCGAATTGAGCGTCCAGTTCGCGGTGCTGAGACGATTCGGGGAAGATCCCGTGTGATCCATCTGTCTACAGTAAAACTGGATGTGTGAAACTGGCGAGGACGAAGATACAGTAGACCCCAGCCTGCGCGCAGTTTGCCGATGAATTTCAATTGATACAACTTCTGTCACGTTTTTGGCAATGGCGTCCAAGGCTGTCCAGCCTACGTTCCCATTCAACCTCCAGATGGCGGTGAGGCCCTGTATTTACTTGTTTTTTGAGGGGAATTCCCAGGATTACCGACTAGAAGATCTCTGTCCTGTTCTACATCCTAGAATCGATTGAAACCTGCCCGCGTTTTCAAAACGGCCCTTGAGCCGGTGCCCCCACCGCCTCCCAGCGCGCAGAGCGGGAGATCACAGCCCAATACACGCCGTCACATAACTGGGATCTCCTTCGATGATCACGGCGACACCTTGGTCACTGCTGGAGAAGATGAAACTTTCAGACTCTATAGTTGCAAGACCGGGAAGCAAGTATTCCTTCCGTTCTGTTAAGCCTCGATTCCCCTACAGTCTGTCTGACTGATCCTTTCCCCAATTTAGACACTTGAAGACTCTGTATTCGAAAAAGTATGGTGTCGACTTGCCAAAGTTCACACACAAGAACAGCACAATTATCTACGCCTCGACTAAAGAAGACGACACGATACGCTATCACTCGCTTCATGATAATAAATATCTCCGGTATTTTAAAGGACACAAAAAAAGGCTAGTTACATGCTCACTGTCCTACTACTGATGATCAACGTCGAATATTTGCTTCGTGGCTCCAGGGTCGTCTCTCTCGAAGTATCACCAATAGACGATGGTTTCATGTCAGGGTCGGAGGACCACACTGTCCGTCTCTGGGACCTGAGAACTACCACAGCGCGAGTGCGTCATCCACTCAGATTGTGATTCTGTGCTTGCACATTAAGTGTGTGTTGTTGGGTCTCGTCTGGTTTAGGGCGAACTCAACTTACCCGCCACGCCTATCGTCGCCTACGATTCAAACGGCGTGGTCTTCGCCGTCGGTATCAATCTCTACCAACGCATCAACCTTTACGACACGAAGAACTTTGATAAAGAGCCATTTTTACATATAATTCTAGACGACGTCTCCCTCGCTAAAATATCATACCCACCCCGATTTCCCGTGATGACATCCCTCTCATTCTCGTCCAACGGGAAGATGCTGCTCGTCGGTACCGCCGGCGACGCACACTACGTCCTCGACGCCTTCGAAGGCACCTTGCTGTACAAACTAGCCGGCTTCGTCGGCCTCGAACGGGGCAAGAGCAGCGGCCCCAACTCCCTCGGCATGGTCCCCTCTCGGGGCATATCCGGCGAAGAGGTATGCTGGACTCCCGATTCCAAATTCGTCGTGGGCGGTTCACAGGACGGCCGCGTGTACCTCTGGGACCTCAGCGAGCCAGCCAAGCTGCCGAAACCCGCGCCCCGGGGCGTCGATCCCGTGGTCCTCGCCCCTTCTGTCACCCTCGATGGTCATCCTGGCCCGAGTCGATGCGTCAAGTTTAACCCACGGTTTATTATGCTTGCTACAGCAGGCGCCGAACTGGTAAGGAGCTTACGTCCGTATGAGTTCTAGTCCTCTGTGTTGAAGGCTTTGTGGAATTTGGTTAAGGCGTTCTGGCAACCTGACATTGTTGGCGACCCTGACACCGATGAAGACTGAAAAGGGGAAAGGACCTGAGACATCTTGACCACACCACTTTTCATGCCCTCCCTCCCTCCTGACGGACATTCTCCCAACGATAGCATTCTAGGGTTTGTCGTCTCATGAAATGGATTACATTGCGATCCTCCTCGCCAATGTATTTCAGGCGCAGGATACAGTACAAGTACAAGTGCTAGGAACAGGAACGATGGAGAGGGGTGGGGGGGAAAGTCGAATTATACAAGCAGTGTAAGCGAATAAGAGTCCAACGAAAACAAGAAGAGGGAGAAACAAAAGGGGGTATCATATCGACATGGCATGTGTAACTTAATAATTAATGATGATGAAACAGTCCTGTAGTTGTTGTTTGTTTGTTTGTCCGTTCTGTCCGTCTACTTGTTGGTCTGCGAAGCCGCGAGTCGTTTGGCAAACCTCGACCTCGCCCGAATCTCCGGTCCCCACATTATCAAAACAAAGGGACATAAACACATCACGAGGGCGATGAGCGCGAGGAGAGTAGACGCCCACGGGAACGTCAATTGCCGATACATCTTAACGTGCAGAGGAAGAAGAAGAAACAGAGGGGGAGGAGGGGGGGGTGGGGAAATGCAAGCATTTTTCAGTCACGAGTCCCAACATGCGCGCAAAACTTTTTAAATAACAAAGAAACTCTCTCACCTGTCGAGTGAAAAGGGGAAAGGCAGCCGCCATCATATTGCGCAGGAAGGATTGGCCACTGAGGGCCGAGCTGGCGTAGATGAGGTAGGCTGGGGGGAGAAGGAAGGTTCTCCTGTTAGTTGGTCGTTCGATGCGAAACACAGAGAGTGGATGTGGCGCACCATCTGCAAGGTAATTGAAGATAGCGAGGTAGACATGGTACAACCCTACAGTAAAAAGCGTGATTCCGATGCATGGTGCAATCCAGGGTATATTGCGGTGTTCCAGAGATGTCCAAGCATAAATAAGGCCTCCTGCAGGATATTACGACAATGGGGCCTCTTTAGTATGCGACGCGAATGGAGACCAAAGGAGGTGTCACCCACCAATGGCAATGAGAACACCACCCCCACAGGCAAAATATAATCGCGCCTCGGGTCCACGAGAGGTCACTTTCGCCCTGAGTGGTTACAGATCAGAATGGCAGATCGCAGATGGCTCCAGGGAATCTCCAGGGTGCGGCGGGATGGTACTCGCCTATATAATTTCTCTTGCCCGAAATTAGTGATGAAGCCAACAAGCCCACCGACGGACATCGCAGCGAAGACAGCGCCAAGCTGGCCAGGATTAAACTGAGGGTAAAGCGTCCCGAAGACTAGGCCCATGGACCTGGGGTGGGGGAGAAAATATATACGTGAGGACGATCAAAACCATGAATGTCTAAGGGAGGCCTCGCACTCGATCATCCCATAGAGGGTGCCCCAAACGAATCCAAACCAAATCTACAAACGTCCATGAGATACAAAAGAAGAAGAGGAAGAATAGTCACAGCGCTCAGCTACATACACTGACGCTGAGGACGATAGGTTCCGTGAACAAGAGCCCTGGAACGAGAGAGATATGAGTCTTTCGAGGAAGGAATTCATAATAAAAACAGGGCCTCACAAATTGGGCGTGTGCACGAGGTCCAAATCAATTCTCTCAAACTAGTTCTTTCCTGCATGAGCATCACGTTTTAGTACATTGTACTGGGGAAAAGGGAGGGACCAACTTGCATCTTCAATACGAGCACGGTAGCGATGGTCCCCAAGTTCTTTGCGCAGGAGTTTTGCTTGTCGTATCAATAGCACTGTCCCTCGAGTCTCCTCCATCAAAAAAAACAGCACGAGCCAGTAGACCCCGGAAGTACTAGGAGATATCAGCGGACCTGGGCGATTCCATTCTATGGGGTCGCCATGACTCACATGAGAGATATCCAACTAGAGGAAAACACGAGACAGGGTCAACCACAATCCACGGGTGTCTGGATCAGAAGAGAAACACACCCGATCCACCTCCATTGTAAGTGTGGATTGTTTTCGATCCATCCTGCAACAACGGGGCCCAAGCCCATTGGCAAGATAGCAGACATGACATAGACCCCCATCGGGAGCCCGCGATCAGCAGTGCCTAGGAAAATGATGAATTAAGAGACCGAGAATGTTCGTGAGGGTCGAGAGGCAAAGTACATACGCCATATGTCCGCGACGGTGCCCCCGACCATTGTGGCTCCAGTAGATGCTGCAGAACCTTGGATAAATTTACAGATGATTACAGTGGCGATATTTTGTGCGAGGGCTGCGGGGATGAAGAATACGCAAAAGAAAGCGCTCGTCACCTAGAGACATCAGAATGAGAGACTATCTAAGATGAAGCTCGAGAGTGATGACATGTGGGTGCATACGAGGTACATGGGTCGCCGACCAAATTCCTCACTGAAAGAGGACAGGACAAGAGGGGACACAGCGAAGCCAATAATAAAGGTGGTGAGGCCTAGAGTAGCTTGAAAGACAGTAGTGTTAAGATCACGCTGCATGCTCGGATACCCAACAGGGTAGGCCGAACTCGCAGATGCTGTAGACGTGTCAGCGGAGAGGAATGCATACAGGTAATTAGGTTGCGACTCACCCGCAAAGGCGGTATATGCACATGCCACGATCGTTACTAGCCATTTCTTGGGCAGACTCCAGTTGAAAGGGTCCCGCGGATCGTCTTGCGTAAATTCGACCTTGGAGCTTGTAGTTAGCACCCGTCCCGAGAGGAGAGATGGGGCGAATGGGATGTACATATATTGGTGGTTGAGCTAAACCTTTCTCCTTGTCCACGACAGGGAGTTGCAATGGGTTGAGGGAAACTTGGGACCAGTAGTGTTGGCTGGCGAAGGCTGAGTCGGTTGAATCGCGTACGGAAATATCATGTAGTGGTGCAAGTCGAATTTGGTGTTCACGAGACAGCGGAAGGTTTACATCAGAGTCCAGTGTTTTGGCTTCGCCCACTGCTTGCCCTACAGGAATAGACATGAAAGTGGAGGCGTGAGGATGGGGGCATGGTAAGATTTAAGGACTCCAAGGGAAGGCGATGGACTTTACACGGGCTTGAGTCATCAGAATTCGGACCTGGTTTGGTCATTGAGTCGAGGAAATCTAGGAGCAATCCGATCTGTTGATGTCCCTTGACCACAGCACCGCCAAGCAATTGGAAAAATATGGACTGGTGAAGAGAGTCGCATTGATCCGCGTGACAGGGAGAACGTAATCCATTACGGCGGAGACAGTCCTCTACGAGTTTGCATAGCCCCCAACCGAATAGGCTCTCCATCAACACGTGCAACCGCGCAGCACATGCTGTTTCGGCGCGTGGCTACACGTATTTTCGTGCCTTGACTGACACGACCCTCACCGAGTCTATCTGCTTCCGAAGGTCGGGACCGCAAAATTATATAATGCCTAGGCTGGGCCGGTACCGGTGAATAGACCTCTACGTGGCGAAATTACTGTATAAGCTTAACTTGGTGGCAACTAACTTCCCACGTCACAGTCCCAGGGTAGTCCTCCCAGCTCGCATTGTGGGATTCCTGTTCCTGTCAACGCTTCCCGTGAACGCGGATCCCCAGGGGGGTCCCGCGGCTTTCCTTTCCGAATTCCGCGTGTACAATTTCGCTCTTCGGTTGCGATCATTGAGCGCGCTTACGGGTACCTACTCGATTTCCCTCTCGGCAGCCTTGCCGAGGACAATCCACAGCGGTTGCACACACACCATCGATACAGTATTCCCACCCACATCTTCGACTTTCACGCCCATCATATAGTCTGAGTTGTCTTCTCTTGGGCCCGGCCCAGTCACTCAATTTCGTCGCCTGGCGCTTGGCTCGCCGTCACAAAGGGGCCCGTCCCACTGGCTCTCTTCGCCCACTTTTCTCCCTCCCCTTCCCCTCAGTTTCGGGCGTGCCCGAAAGGGAGGCGAGGTCCCGGACCGCAGTTTTCTTGACATTTTGATTTCTGCTCTTCGCCTCGTGGCGGAAAAACTCTTTCCCTATGCGGACAGTAGCCTCTCATCCCAAGGGCGGTGCCTCTCAACCCTCTCTTCCGACCTTGCTAATGCTTACTGTGGTGGATTTACGCGGAACTTGCCGATTGCCACCCAGCTATAAGTCTATGAGCGTGTTGTGTTGCAGACGCGTAAGCCCACGCCAAGCCAGGGGGAAGCCAATTCACCTGTTGTTTGTATTCAGAACCAAAGCTCGACCCTGCGGGTTCACGTACAGTACACAAAGCACCCACTTCTCTTTGTTCGGGCAAATCATTGTGCATTTTTGAAATCGCGGGTTCCACTGCATATGAACCTCCCACCCTCTCTCAGAGACTGAGAATCCATGAGTTGGGATTACCTGGGGGAGCGGAGATTGCTGAGGGCTGAACCGAAATGATCAGACTCAACGCTGGACTCTTTAAACTTCACCTGCCACGTACATATAATAACCTGTACATGTGTTGTGTTCTTCATGGCTCACTGTTGTCATCCTTGAAGCAGTCCAAAAAGCCCTCAAGCTTGGTAACACGTAAATGCTCATGCAGCTTCCTGATTACTGTATGAGAAGTGTTCATACCCTACGCCTCCAGAGACCTCCCGAATCAGTCCAGATAACACTACTTCGTACGTACAAACACTATATTACCCATAACTGCTGAGAAGATGTTCCAAAGGACTCCCATGCACAGGTTGTCAGCTGTGTATGGCATATTTTCTTGATGTCGATAAGGATCTTGAACACGAGCCTCCCGAATGAATCAGATCGATATGGCGAACAGGTTCCCGGATTTCTCAATCAGTGCATCAATTCCTCCCTCCTTCCAATCCAGAACATGACCCAGCTCCAGTTCCCCCTTAATTCGGACCAAGTGTAACGATGGGGGCCACGATTTTCTGGACGACGGCTAATTAAGATACGAAGGAAAAGTAGTCGAGTGGTACAAAACAAAATTGATGATTGATGAGGCGGTTCAAGACGCGATGGGCAGGGCTGCCGAATGCTGTGGGGAGCAGAAAATGCCCGCGACTGTCACTGTCACTATCGTGGAAGGCGGTGCCTATTCACAGCACCAGACGATAGGACACAGGTACGGTAATACGGCGCTTGAGGAGAGGACCAGCGAACAAAGGAGAGCTCAGGTTTACGCACATCACCGACATGGCCACACAGGTTTAGCAAAGTAGGTTCGCCGAGAGCGCAACCACTGACCCCGTCGGAGTTCCCTAGGGCAGCACTCGTAAGCGCTGTCTGCAGATACCGATCACCATGCTGCGATATTCAAAGACTTTGGCAAGTTTATCCTTGCCAAAGCCGATGGAATTATCCAACAGGGGGACTGTCTTTAGCCATCCCAAAAACGAACCATAGTGAGCGAAATGTAAGTGACTTGAGAATTAAGGAGCGCTTGCATATCATCAAGACAATCAATTGCCACAGACCTGAAACGCCTAGACATCTGCTCGAAGACGTTCCACATACTTGGCGAGATCTGCCGCCGCAATATGAATCAAAGCTGTCGACGAGCACGACCAAGGAATGGAAGGATTCTGAACGGAATAGCTACAGAATTGTGGCAGCACGCTGTTCTTCACACTCGTCTAGTGCATCAAGAACGATGAGTGACATCCGCCGGGTTGAGAAGCTTCAAAATCAATCTCGAATTGAGGTAATGGTTCCTTAAGGCCCAACATCGCATCTTGTTGTATGGCCTCTCCGATGATGTTTTGAACTCGTTATCGGATTGTGCGAGTTGGAGCGCAAGTGTCGGGACGATAAGTTACGGATCATGTTCACGCAAAGGAGCCTCGCTCAGAAGAACCCCCCCTAGCACATGCCATCCCCGTCCGTCAGCTCGTTCGCCAACGGTTTTCGTGGTCGTCGACTTGCTGATTCCGAGGAGTCCAATGAGCCGGTATGCGGGTGTTCAACCTTCCGTGCACGACCTGATCTCGGCCAATATTAAAACACGGGTGCCTTCAAGGCATGATAATGGTGCGTCCTCACGGCCAGAGTCGTAGCGGCGGAGTCGATACGAGGGAGTGACATGATAGTCATGGATCTTTCTGTGAAACGGGATGTCGGCGAATGCGCAGTTGGAAGTGGAGGGACTCCTACTTCGGAGAAGCGATTTTCGCTCCTGACGGTACTTTTGGTTGAGCTAGATCACTTAGGTCAATGAGAAAGATGTGGCTGCACGTTCCATGAACAAACATACCAGAAAACAATCAGAGGCTGCCTCGGGGTTCTGGACGAAAGTGCGCCAATCGTTTTCATTTTCATGCCGTCCCAACAAGCGATGTACAATGCCTGCGAAAGATTTTGACGTCACATTTGACGAAATATACTCTGCATATCACTACATTGGATGCCTCATGTACGACGTTAGCATCCCAGATCAGTGTGTTTACTCACTTACTCGGCCCCAGCATCTCGTCTTTGGGACCAGAGGAGAGATTGTTTCGACCCATTTTCGTCCGGGGTTCTAGAAGAGTCGAAGAAGAGCATCGACCGGTCGAGGGAGGCTTATGTGGGCTTTCGCACGATGCCTCCATGGGAGGATATTCATCAGATTCGAGAGGCAATCACCAAGAAGATTGAGCCGTTGGGTTCCTTTGGTCCATGGGCCGGTGGAGCACAGAAGAACACGTACAATTCTTTGGTGCAGCCCCACTCGGCTGATTTCGAAACGAAATCCACGATCGCGAATGTGAGCTAGAAGTTGACCAAATGGGTGGCAGTTCCAGCGGTCACTGCAATAGTGACAAGCACGCTGATGAAGCTCAAGTGGGCCATCACTTGTCCATTGGGACAATATACATTTTCTATGCTTCGGTGATGAAAGGTTTCTTCTTGGTGTTGAGTTCAGGGTTCGCGGACCCAAAATTGACGCCAAAGTGGACACAACAATTCTATTCCCTATCGTTATGAAAATGGCTCCAAGATTCCCTGTGGCATCGGCTCAAGATTTGGATCGTGACGATTGATACGACGCGATTGATTCGTTCGCAATGCGAATCCAGGAAGACCGCACTCAGTGACACAATTTCCCTAGTGAATCCGGGAGCAGAGGATCAACCAATAAGGCCTTGAAGGTTCCTGTGAAAGAGGGCGCGCCGTCAAGAGATTCCAATGCTTAAAAGACAACCACTGGCTCTTGTGCTCATACACCCCGCGTCCGTGGTTGCGCCTCAAGTAGGAAGTGATACCATGGGGCTGGCACCGATGTGGAACGCCAGCCCGCTCGTCAATTCGATCGCAGAGTTGAATCCCACAACGATGTTGTAGTAAACGAACCCAGTGATATACGCCTCCAACTATGTCAACAGAACCTCGCACTCGATACCATCAGAACGCATGTCAGAGCATCCGAGTCTGGAACATGAGAAGTGCTCTGCTCAGCAAACTGATCGTGTCTGATGTACAGCCTCACGACCCGACGATCATCCCACTGAGGTCAACGAGAGAGGTCTAGATGAAGAACCGATATATGTCTATGGGTGTTCCATCATGTCGCTTCATGCCACTCGTGCTGAATATGAGCGGTTTCAAGGTCGAGTTTGGCAAAGACGACCAGCGGGATCCTTTCAATTGGAGTGTGCCCAAGAAATGGCTTATAACCATCGAGGCATGCGGGTATACTGGTTTGGGGTGAGTGTTAATGAATTCCTCCCCATAATTCTCTGCCGTGATGCAGTTCCCCAAAGGATCTGCGGTTTCTGTCTACCCTACTGGATATCCGAGCATGCAGCGCGACCTCAACTGTACTGCTTCAAGCCACTGGCGCAGGCCTCACTACCTACACTGCAGGGTTTGCTGTCGCCCCACTTGTAATGGCTTCTTTCGGCGAGGAGTTCGGTCGTTGGCCCGTGTACCTTGTATGTAGACACATAAGCTGTCGGTGCCATTGGTGTTTGAGGTTCGGTGATCTGTCCCTAGGTGACCTCGGCCATGTTCTGCCTATTGTTCCTCCCCACGACTCTAGCTCGAAATCTTGCGACAAGTAACCATCTCTAGGTTTATACAAGCCTCAGCGGGAGCTACGGGAGCCACCATGGTCGGTGGGACCTTGGCTGACATATGGCGTACGTCCTTGTGCGTCCAGCCTTTGAGAAGTTTCCTGCTTTCTTAATCTATGATTCCCCAGGTACTGCGGAACGGGGTCTCCCCATGAGCCTGTATGGCGCATCTGTGGTTTTACCCATTGGCTTGGGCCCTATTATTGCAGGATGGATTGAGAACAACCAGTACCTAGAATGGAGGTGGTTCGAGTGTGTTCATATCTAATTTAACCGAGATTGATGGTAGTTGACTCATTTCATGTCTTGCCCCAGTTGGATATCTCTAATGTGACTCCGTAGGGAAGTCCGCACAATGTAGTCGTCCGAGTTTACTCATACCTCGTAACACCTCCCTTTGGTGCACGAGACTTGAGGGCCAGTGCTATTGGTTCGACAAGCCCAACGCTTACGCAAGGAATCGGGAGACAATCGCTATCGTGCTCGAATTGAAAATGTTAGTTTGGCTTTCCCTTTCTCTCTCTACTGCAACATATTAACCATGGTCCTCGTTTAGGAACGAACGAGTTTGAGAAAGCTGATCTGGGTATCTTGCACCCACCCCATTTGTGGGCACCTATTTCTATTTTAATTCCCTTAGCGTGTGTAATCCTTCCCTCCAGGGCTGTTGACCTCGGAACCTATCGTCCTGAGTTTCAGTGTATACAGCTGAGCCTAATAGCTCTGCCATCTCTTGATTTGTCACTAATTCATATTTGTAGATTTAGATTGGATTCGTATGGAGTATCCTCGACCGCGTGGACGTTATGAATCGAATCAGCTCACGTGCTTTTCCCCCTTCCCTAGTCCCACCGGTGCTCTCATCGGCTTCACCACTAGTTTTTGGCAAGAGAAATTGCACAGGCAAGCGCCAAATCGGAAACCGGAGATCCACAAGGCATCTGATTTTGGACATCCAGGCGCAAGGTGGCGACCCGCAGCCCCTGAAGCACGATTATGTTTTGCCTGTGGGGGTGGCATTGTCATCGTGATTGGTAAGAGTGATATATTCCCCTTATTTATTTGGCAGTAGTTACCACCCAGTCGCTCTCTCGTGCAGGTGGCCTTATTTATGTCTGGACGACTATTGAACACCATAATATACCTTGGATCGTACCATGTGGTGGAATAGCCCTCTTCACTCTGGAGTTGTTTCATGTCTACGTAGCCGTCTTTAATTCTCTCGCAGACGGTGCGAGACTCTTTTTAGGGTCTTATCGTACGTGAACACGTTCTGTCTTAGCGTACCTCATCTATGCGAGCTTGGCCCTTAGCGGGCAGTCATTCCTGCGTAATATGATGTCGGGTGTCTTCCCTCTTTTCACTCGATAGGTTGAATTTTTTGCCCCCTGAGATCCGGAATTAAACCTTCCTGTACTTTTCCCCTTGCATAGATGTATCGGAAGTTGACACTCCCCTGGGCAATCTACCCCTCTTTCACTGATTGCGCTCTTACTATGTTTATCCCCTTTTGTTCTGATACTGTGGGGACCGGAGATCCGGGCACGATCGATGTTTGCCAAACACCTTGTGGCCATGCTCCCCGACCACTGAACCCCATATATGGTCATTAACTGGTACCGGATTTCAAAATGTCTCTAATGCAAATCACAAGACTTTGACTTGTACTGTAGCTTCATTCAGCTTGTAATTGCACTCTATAATATAATGATCAAATGAAAACTGACTGAGTGGGAATCTTGCGATATGAGCCGCGTGGCGACAGACATTCAAGGCGCGCTAGTCGGGCGGCCACCGGCGGTGGGTGCGCCCCCGCTAATTACATAAGAAGCTAGAAGAGGGAGAATATTAATGACAGTCTTTCACCACTGTTTGAACCTCATTTTGTTAGTTTGGCCCTACCCACTTCAAATATCTCTTTATGTCTGGGTATAATATGGCAGGCATTGTTGTAAATACTCTTCTAGCTAATGGTGCTGCCACCTGTGTCCCCCAAGACAGTGTGAGTTCTCAATGTGGATGCCAGAGCAGAGCAACCCGAATTGTAGAACTTGCCTCTACCCGAATTGCATAATCACCACTATTTGAACTCTTCCTTGGGCATTCACTCGGGATGGCGTTTTTTCTTCCACAAGGTCTCTTGGAAAGCGGAGGCGATCACTCAGTGCAATTTCCGAGACTCCTGGCAGCCATACGGTATCAGTATGGCACTGATTGCCACAGTTTGGAACTGACACCGGAAGCAAATATCACATTTGTTCAACTTGGCCTTTGTTCCTCTCTCTTGTCAGATGATTGGCATGAAATTCTCCAGAAATGTGCAAATTAGTTAAATACATCTCGCTGCCGAAGGGGTAGGGGATTGGGCTTGAATTGGAAGAGAAACAAGTTCAAATAGTGGTGAAAGACTGTATCAGAAGTTTGGCTGTCACAACTGTGACCGCCAGAACTTCTTGCCCATGTCAAGGGACTAAACCATACTCAGTTCATAAATATATATATGATCGGGACTGTGAGCAGTATATTCGATGAGGTTTTTGGGAAAAGATGGCAGATGTCTATCCGTGTCATTATATAATAATGTGACCCTTCACTGACAATACATTGGGGCGTAATAGACATGGCTCCCAGTAGGTAGCGTCCCAGCCAGGCTGGTAGGAACTTGTTTACTGGCGTTGAGTTGTGGCTGTGAATTTGAACTTGATTTTCGGACATAAGCCAAAGCCAAATGACAGTTCGAGCCGTGCCGAATACTGTACTTGCTGCCGAAGACCACGGCGGCGCATGGCCGCGCCAAGCCTATATTTAAGCCCAGACAAGTTCACTTGAACACTCGACGCAACCCTGAGTACTCGATTATTTGTTCGGCGTCGAGGCGGTGATGCGGCGGCTTCAAGGCGACGCTCGAGTTCATCGAGAGGAGAAGCCAGGGAGAAGCCGAGCCGAGCCGAGCACTGGCGAGAGGAATTACCTCTCCAAACGGCAACTTCATCAGAACGACTTGTGAGAGTTACGCTCGTGTCCGTAGACGGGAGTATAGTTCAGCGGGCGGGGCGTACATGACGAGTCTACCGTCAAGGTATGAGGCGATGGGAAATAGAGGCCGGGGTGTGTAAGACAGAATCAAACGCTCAGGTGACATCCGAATCGACTCCAAAGAAAACTATTCTTAGCCATCCCCAATCTGAACCGATTCGAAAGAACGCGCTGTGACATCTGTGCTAGAAATATGCAGGGATGTAGCTAGTGTCGGTGATGATCAAGTCGAATAGGAATTGAATCCTATGGTTCATTTGCCTAAAGTGGAAAAACTCTGTTGCAGGCTTCTGACAAGACTCGCATGACTCTACATCCGAAGTTCCTCGCGACGAATCGGCTCATGATATCTAGGGAGCACTCAGTGGTTTCCCTACGCGAACTGAATCTGGGAAATCGGGGATCATTGAGACCACGGGGACCTCAACAAGTTACTTTGAGTGGCACCACGTCCAATGTTTAAATACCAGAATCAGCCCCTCTTGTCTTCTCACACCATATGCCCATGGCTACACCTCCAGTAGGGAGTGATGCCCATGAGCCTGGCACCGACGCGGAGCGCCAGCTCACTCACCATGCTCACCTTCGACTTGCATCCCGCCACGATGTCGTCGTAAATGAGCCCATTGACCCACGCTTCACCGACTCTCCCCGAAATTCCACCACTGCAAGAGACTCCACGCGAACTTCGATCACAGCCTTACAATCTGACACCCAGCCCGCCGAGGCCAACGAGAAAGGCCTGGATGGTGAACCAATATATGTCCGTGGCCGTTCCATCATGGCACCTCATGCCACTCCTGCTAAATATGAACTGTGCCAGGTCGAGTTTGAGAAGGACGACCGGCGGGATCCCTTCAATTGGAGTGTGTCCAAAAAATGGCTCATAACCGTCGTGGCGTGCACGTATACTGCTTTTGTTGGTGAGTGACAATAAAACCCCCCCGTACATTCCCCTGTAGTGATCCTGTTCCCCGAAGGATCTGCGGCCTCTGCCTATCCTTCCGGATATCCAAGCATGGAGCGCGATCTCACTTCTACTGTGCTTCAAGTTACCGCCGGCCTCACTACCTACACCGCAGGTTTCGGCATTGCTCCCCTTGTACTCTCCTCTTTCAGCGAGGAGTTCGGTCGTCGACCCATGTACCTTGTATGTGGACACATAAACTGTCTGCGTCATGAGGTCTGAGGCCTGACGATCTCTCCCTAGGTGACTGCGGGCCTTTTCTGCATATTCTTCCTGCCGATAGCGCTCGCGCAGAATATCGCGACAGTCATCATCGCTAAATTCATCCAAGGTGCTGCGGGATCTACAGGTGCTACCATGGTCGGTGGGACCGTGGCTGACATATGGCGTACGTCCTTGTGCGCTTAGCCTTTGCCATGTTTCTCGGCTTCTCACTCTGTAATTCCCCCAGGTACTCCGGAGCGGGGCCTTCCCATGAGCTTGTATGCCACATCCGTGGTTCTTCCCATTGGCTTGGGGCCTGTTATTGCAGGATGGATCGAGAACAACCGGCACCTAGAATGGAGGTGGATCGGGTGCGTTTGCATTTAATTTAACCGAGGTCGATGTTACCTCATTCGCTCATATCTTTCCCCAGTTGGATATCCCTAATGTGAGTCAGGGAAGTCTTTGTAATGTAATGGTCCGAGCTTACCTACCCCTCGTAGTACTTCCGGAGTCTACTGGCTTATCCTCTTCTTTTTGATGGAGGAGACTCGAGGGCCAGTACTACTGGTTCGACAAGCCAAGCGCTTACGCAAAGAATCAGGGGACAATCGCTACCGTACTCGAATTGAAGATGCTAGTTTGCCTTTCTGTTTTCTCTCCACTATAATATATTAAAGATGATCCTCATTTAGGAACGAGCGAGTCTGAAGAGAACTGATCTGGGTCTCTTGCACCCGCCCATTTTGTGCGCCTCTATTTCTATTTTGATTTCCTTTACATGTCTGATTCCATCCTTCCAGGGCTCTTGATCTCGGAACCTATCGTCCTCAGTTTCAGTGTATGCAGACTGAGCGTGATAGCTGTCCCGTCTCTTGATTTGTCACTAATTCCCATTTGTAGATTTGGGTTGGATTCGTATGGAGTATCCTTTATGCGCTGATCGAGTGCGAACCCTCACTATAGACTTTATGAATTGAATAGGCTCACGTATTTTTCACCCCGCTAGGTCTGTCGGGTTAGTCTTCGGGACCCTGTACCCCCAATTTAATCCTGGTCAGCTTGGCGCCGTATTCGCGTCGGTGTCTGTCGGTGCTCTCATCGGCTTCATCACCAGTTTTTGGCAAGAAAAACTATATAGGCAAGTGCCAAATCGTAAACGGCAGATCCACAAAGCGTCTGATTTTTCGACATCCAGGCGCAAGGTGGCGACTCATGGCCCTGAAGCGCGATTATTTTTTGCCTGCGGGGGAGGTATTGTCATCGTGATTGGTGAGCACGACGCCACGCCTTATTTATTTGCCAATAATAACCAGCTATCGCTCTCGTGCAGGTGGTCTTATTTATGCCTGGACGACTATCTGAACATCATAATATCCCTTGGATTGCACCATGCATTGGAATAACCCTCTTCACCCTAGGGTTGTTTCATGTCTACGTAGCCGTCTTCAATTATATCGCAGACGGTGCGAGTTTCTTCTTAGCATTCTTATTGTGTCTAGACTGAAAGTGCTCTGCCCTAGCATACCTCACCTATGCGAGCTCGGCCCTTAGTGGGCAGTCCTTCCTGCGTAATATGATGGCCGCCGTCTTCCCTCTTTTCGTTCGACAGGTGAGATTTTTCCAACGGCTTGGTGTTTTCTCGCATGAGGATCCAGAATTAACCCTGTTTCTCGTACTTCCCCCCCCCCCTTTGTCTAGATGTATCGGAAGCTGACGTTCCCGTGGGCGTCCACGCTACTTTCACTCATTGCACTCTTATTGTGTTTGTGTCCTTTCGTTCTGATTCTGTGGGGACCGGAGATCCGTGCACGATCGAGGTTCGCCAAACACCTGGTGGCCTTGCATGCCGACCACTAGCCTCCCCCCTATTTGCCTCTATTTGCTTCACACTATCTATCATCTTACCCTCACTCACTATAATCGCGGCGGATGGAATTTGACTCCCACACTCTTTCGGACTCTTACAACATGATCTTTGGAAGTATTCCTGGTGTAACTCGTATTTTCATTAAACATCAAATTATGGGGAATAACCTCAATTTCAGGCTGAGGGCTCACACTGGGCAGGACTTGGAGTCCCCTAAACACCTCAGGGCGCACAGAAAGCTGCACGTGAGAGAAACTATTTTGTTAAATAATAATATTCACCCACTACCAGCGGATCGTATCAGACCGAATGCCCAGATAACAACGGGGAACGGAGAGAGTTGCAGCAGGGACACTCACAAGAATAGAAAGACGGGGCGAAAGAAACAAAGTACTCCCCCCTTTCTCAGACCGGCTTAGCGAGGGACAAATTGTTGCAACCGATCGACGCCGACCAACCGACTCATGGATGATTCCAGCGCACTCTCATCACTACTCTGCCAACACCGCCCTTTTTTTGGTCCCAAACAGTTTCCGCTTCCCCTCTATCCGTTTATAGCACGGAGAAACTCGTTGACTCCGCCTCCTACCCCAAAGTATACCACCTTGGCCGCTACCAGACACCACGACGGTCCCTCTCGTCGTTCGCCATCCACCACTTGTTTACTTGCTAGAAGGTGCGGAGCCGGGGGAAGTGGCGGTGGCGGTGGCGGTGGCAGCGGCAGCGGAGCTCAGTACGCCAATCAGGGATTCTAAACTCGCCTGCCTGTATATCGTCTCGCTTGTCAGCACAATGTCGTATGGTCGGACCATGGTGTGCAGGACGCTTGTTTTGGTTTCCAGCAAGGATTTCCACGACCCGGTGAAGAAGCGCAGAGTGATGTGGAGTGAGCGAAGCGAGGCGCAGAAGGCATCGATGAGCTCTGGGGATATTTCCACGTCGGTTTCGGCTTCGTGGTTTGAGATAGGGGGAGGAGCTCCTCGTCCCTCGCGTGGCTCGATCTTCAGAAAGTGCCGATGTCTCACGAAACGCTGTCGAGGCACGAGAGAGATCTGGAAGGTGGAAGGGGATTTTTAATCACGAGCGCGCAAAAATCCTGGAATCGTAGAGAAGTTGGAACGCACACCAAGTCAACAAGATGTTTGGTAGTGTCATCTATATCAGGAAGCAGGAGGGGGACGGTGACAGTCATCAGATCTGGATTCCACGATCATGTTCGAGATCTTCCGAATTCGCACCAATTCAATGGCGGTCCTATTGTAATCTTGCAGGTGGATTACAGTCTCAGTCTCTGGGTGTGGATAGATATTCTCCACGTTGGAATAATTAAACAGTTGATGCAGCAGATACAACGTGGGTATCGCAGTCCCGCAGCCGACCTATGAAGAAAGTGTTCATTAAGGGGAGATACGAGATATGTCGCACCACAAGGAGGGTGGCCCTGACCTCCAAAACGTGTTTTCCACGTATCCACTGGGGATGGCACGATGGCCGAGAAGTCAATGAAGCCAAGTATGCAGCCAAGTCGATGCTGCATTCCCATGTCTTCAACCCCCCTTCATATACCCCGGGGACCAGATCGGACGGTGCATCAACAAAATTGAGGCCTGTACTGGAACCATCGTCCTCTGTAGGTGGTGTCTTCTTCTTGATCTCTTCTCCTCGACGGTAATGAAAGAAGTTGAAATCGCGCATCATAAAGGTCACGGCGAGGAAGCACGATAGGCACCTCCCCTTCTGAGGGTATGATCAGGCGTGAGTAGGATATTGCGGGAGGCAGAGCGTCTAGCTGAATCGACAGTCGGTCAGACTTCCAAATTATACGCAATAATAATAAAATTCTGACGAGTTCAATGAGAGAAAGTTCCGCATATTCATCGAGAACATTGCTCGAGAGCACCCCTGTTTCAACTTCACTGGCTCCCGGACTTGTCTGGATTTTCGATGGTGCAGGATCCTCGACCTCGAAGTCGAATTTAAACATGTTATTGGCCTGGGGAACAACCGACGCACGGAACCAAAAGCGCGTTCTCGTCCTCTCATTTCTCTGAGGTGATATCTGAGTCTTCGGGAGTATGGTACTGGACTATGAAGCTCTCCGCGAGGCGAACATCGCCAGAAACAGAGCCTTGATAGCCAGTCTCGGATTAGAGGACTACCGGATACCAGATGCAGCCCCCAAAGCCCCCAAGAAACACCAACGCGCTCAGAATAAACGAAAGGCACCTCCGACGTCCTCAGCGGATCACAACCGCGCGCCAGATGATGATTCTGCGCGTGTTTCCTTGCCCAAAAAACCGAGAATTCATGCCCAAGATGGTGATAATTCGGAACCTCAGACCCCCCTTCGACGCAGCTCGCGAAATACATCCAGAATTAGCTATGCTCCGGGTGGACAACCCTTGAGAAACCCCTCTCCTTCGCAAACTCCATCGGATGGTCCGAAGGAGAGAAAAAAGTCTCCAAGGAAATCGAGGGTGGTTATCGTGGACGAGACGAAGAAGCGCTACGTCCCTAAGATGGGGAAGAGGGATTATGACCCGTACGTGTACAGCATATCCTGGGCACTCCTAAATGAGGAGTCACAGATCAAGTTTCCATTCTACTCTTTAGGAAAACGTACGGTGCTATTCCCGATGTACCAGTGGGCACTTGGTTCGCCACGAGGGCTGACTGCAGCTTGGCGGCAATACACGCGTAAGTCTTGGAGTGGGTCCGACACGCACGCGCCTCATATATTTGAAGTCCTTATGTGGCTGGAATTCACGGTGACCAGACGTTTGGAGCTTACTCTATCGCTCTTTCAGGGGGTTCGAGCTTTTGTCCTGGGCGTGCTCCAATGATCTCTAACAGGCAAGTGCACCTAGGATACGACGATGACGTGGATATGGGCGAAGGCTTTACATTTACCGGTGCTGGCGGAAGGGATCTCAAAGGAACGAAAGCCAATCCAAAAAACGTATGGTGACAGAGTCCCAAGGTGTCTTCCCTGTATTTAGTAGACTTACTCCATCTACCTAATGTTCCCGTAGCTCCGAACAGGTCCTCAGAGTATGGATCAATCATTCGATAATCGCTTGAACAAGGCTCTTCAGGTGGGCCGTAGGATCATCCGTATGTCCAGTAATTCAGAGCCTTTCGCAGGCATCAGTCACGACGAAGAACCCGGTTCGTGTCATTCGAGGTTTCAAACTGCAATCACCGTACGCACCAAAAGAAGGATATCGCTACGATGGATTATATACAGTTGAAAAGGTTCGCGTCGTGCTCAGCATTCAAGTCCATCCTCTTCAATAATGTGCTGAATAGGCCTGGATGGAGAGGGGGATTAATCCCGAGGGCTATAAAGTATGCAAGTACATACTCAAAGTACGTCGCTTCATACAGGACCTCGCCTCCTTTTTCATTGTTTCTTTCAAAGAGGCTCCCTGGCCAGCCTCCTCTCCAGACTCAAATTCCAGATGAAGAATCCGATGAAGAGGGGGAGTGAAAGGTGTCGCTGTGCAATATGTGGCGGCATTCCCCCCTAAAAACATGCAACTTGGGGGGCTCCCCTAGGTCTCCTTGATACCTAGGGGTAATCAGGTCATTATGGAATAATTGGGGGATCGCTGTTTGTCTATCGTGTTTTGTTATCGAAGTCCTGTTGTCGAACTGTAGTAACCGTCCCAATATTATTGTGGGGACCGATGTCGTACTAGTAGAGTGCAGGGGGAATTGCGCATAACCAATTAATCTTGTCATTAATCAGAGGAGAGGACGACAACATCGCTATTATCTCCTATGTGTGATCTTGATTTCGAACCGGAAATAGTCTTCAATCTCTTGGGTGCCAACTCTTCTGCACTGCTGGCCCCACCACCCCTCCGCTTTGTTGGACCTGAGAGATTGTAAGACCAACCATTGGTGTCCGAGTCTTCGGCATCGGAAGATGGGACAAAGATAGTTGGATCAATCTGCCCAATGATATCCAAACCTTCGGTCGCCGGCGATTTCTCTCCCCCTCGATGTCTCTTCCCTTGTTCCTCACGGACATTGTCAATGTTCCACGGGATGTCATTATCGCTTTCCCGGTGCCCCGAATCCATCCCTGGCTTTGTGAGCGCGTTGAATTTTCGATTGCGTGGCGTGGATTTGGGATTTACCCGCGCAAACTTATCCACCGCCTTTTTGCTTCGCGGTTTCACAGATTTGATCTTGGGAATTCGGGAACCGGCTTTTGGAAGATCTCCATCGTCGGAGCTGTCATCATCGGAACCAACATCAATATTTATTTCTTCCTCGTCCTCGGATTCTACCGCAGCCGGTGGTTTGTGCTTGGTCTTAGAGGTGGATTTCGACGGTGCCTTTCGCTTCGTAGCAACCTTATTGAGGAAGGTGCAGCTCACCCTCGATCCTTCGCCGTTCTGTATTTGCTGACGAGACAGGCGAGTGAGACGTAGGGCTTGGGGACCGGAAGTCACATACACATTGATTGAGTATGCAGTGGAATGGAATTCTTCTTTGAGATGATGCGAAAGGAGAAGCTGGATAATCAAAACTTCAACGTCCTGTTAAAGAAAGTAGATAAGAGAGACCTCGCAAGGACATGAGCAAGTAGCTCACGGCTTTGTTCATAATAATCTTTCCGCCAGCAATATCGTTCAGGTCCAAGTCAACCTTTTCCTTGGATGACGCAGTCGCTTTGGCTTTACCCTTCCTTTTGCCACCTGTCCCGCCGGCGAATGCACCGCCGCCAGCACCCCTAACGAGATCGGCAAGCATCCCAACAGTGACTCGTCCTCCGTGACGGGAGACTCGCTCAATTACTCGGAGGATTTGCCAGCTTTCCAGAGTAACATCGCGAGTAGTAATCGAATCTGGGGAGCGAGTACAGTTGTCACAGTGACCACATCGAGAAAGCGTTCCGGCTGCAGTGGTGTCCGACCAGGACGAAAGCGCAAGCGATGATGATGAAGAAAAATAACTGATGTCTTGCAGTGAGGCAAAAACCAAACAAAGCAGGAAAACAAACCATACTTTGCGAACTGAATCTTCCGGCAATCTATCAAATTTTGAGCAAACTGTAGCATTTGATGCACTGTTCCAAGTCATAGATAAGTCGGGAAGATTCGTTCGAAGAGAAATATTACGTTTATCCTGGCCCTCTATCTCTCCACATATCAAGGCACTCAGACGACTAGCATCTTGGCCTCGATAGTATAGGACACAGTCGGCATCATTTCCATCCCGCCCGGCACGTCCACTTTCCTGATAGAATCCGTCGAGGCTTTTTGACATCTTGGTATGAAGCCAGTAAGAAAGATGGCAAAGGAAATTATGAATATAGGGATCACACCGAGTGATGAAGCACAAAGCGAACATTCGACTAAAGAAATGCAGGGTTAAGTCGCGATTTATCGCCACATATACCAATATCTTTACTTTGTCGATGCCGAGTCCAAAGGCTTGGGAGGGAAGATAATTGAGAACAAAGGTTCTCTGAGATAGAGGTCCGGCTGACTCACCGATCGTGGCACAGACGACCTGCACTTCACCAGAGCGCCACTTTACATGCAACCTTTCCTTCTGAGCGTCGGTCACATCACTGTGATAGACGCCTGCCTTCACTTTGTTCCCTGAAGCATCCATGATGCCTTGTGCCACTGCCTCCGTATCCTAAACAACAGCACGGTCTGGTCAAAAGAGTCGGACAGACTGAGGACGCGGAAGAAGCATGCCTTCTTGGAAAGACAGTAGATAATCCCACTATCATACGCATGATGCTCGAGAATGTAGTCCGTCATGGCCTGTACTACGGCAGGTGCAGATGATGGTTTAGGGGAGAACACTATAGTGCAAGTTCTTCCCTGTGAATAATGGACCGTTTTGTTATCAGCGCACGACTTCGTCCATGCCTACAATGGGCAGCCACTGACGGTACAGAGGTGCCGTGAAGTAGACTGTTCCGGTCTTGTCGGCAGCTATGGGATACACGAGCAGATAATCCATTAGTCCAAGAATGTGAAGGTACGATCAAGTCGTCTTACTATTTCCATCGACCACAGCTTTGAGTCTCAGAGTCAGCAAAAGATCTTGTAGAACCTTATACGGTATCCTATAGGTGAGTAGCACCAGATTCAAGGATCGGAGAGGCCGCACTTTGGGGGGACAAGTGGCGGACAATGCCAGGATGGGTACGTGTGGAAACAATTGTCGCAGAATAGATAGTTTTTTGTAATCGGGTCTGTCTCGGACACGTATGAATATCTGTAGGCTTTACATAGTAATACACGAACCTAAAGTCGTGGCCAAGTTGAGACACACAATGAGCTTCATCAATCACGATCCGGGCTAAATAAGCATGTCAGGACGATAAAAGTATCTTCATGATGGAAGGAAGGACTCGCCTAATTTCCCGACAGTGGCTAACTTCTCCAACATGGACGTGAAGGTCTTGGACTTGGCGATTTTCTCAGGGGTAACATAGCACAACTTGATCTCTTTATCTCCCCGACCATCGGCAGAACCAATTGCTCTCGTTGAAGCGAAGAGGCGGGAGAAGATTGCTTTGGATTCTTCCTTGGGGGTGGCGCCCGTGAGCATAACCGCTTCGACTGACAAATCAAAACATAATGTCATACAAGTCAGCGAAGCAGGGAAGTCAGGACAGGGGGATAAATAGATGCACCCCCGGCCTGACGCAAATGGAGGATCTGATCGGTTATGAGCGATAGGAGAGGCGAAATCACGACTGTGCAGCCACGGCTCATGATCGCGGGCAATTGATATGTAAGACTCTTACCGCCACCTGTGCATACCCAAGAATCAGGCGAACGAGGTGATAAAGGGTTACAAGAAGTATACATACCCGTCGGCATAACACAAACCACGTCTCGACCATCCATACTTGCATTGCAAACTCTACAAGGAGATGTTAGTGATTAAGAAATCCAAATAGCCAGTGGGTTTACCCTTCTTGACAAAGACGGAAGTTATCAATCCCAAACACCGACTTCATTGTCACCTTCAATGGTCCACTCCATTCGAACTCATCCATATAGTTGATCTGTGAGCCACGACGGATAACAACCTCTTTTCCCTGTCCATTTGTTAAATCTTTGTGGATTACACCGCCTGTATTAGAGTCTATTTCATTCAACTCCTTCTGCACGATATTCTGCTCCCGCAGTAGTTCAGCCTTTATTTTCTGCAAGTCGGCTATGGAGGTCTCGGTCGAGGAAATTTCCTGGGCCAATGCTCCCAGACGGGCTTGTAGACGAGGCTTGGATAAATATGAAGGCTCATCTGCTGGACGTTCTAAATGGGCTTTGGACGTCGTCGCGTGCCCCGGATTCGGAAGGAAGTCATTTCGTGACAACTCTAATATGTCATCCATCTTTACGGCCAAACATGCAAACAATTAATTAAGTAGAATAGTCATGAAAGAATTGCACTTGCGTCATCTGAACCAAGGCGGTCAGAGGTATAGGGCATAACCAGAGTCCTGCGTCGCGCCCCGGACACCCAGGCGCTGGAATCCGGACTCTGGAAGAAAGGAAGCACGCAAGCCCTCTATTTCCACTTGCGGGATCAGGGCCAAGAGGGTTGCCGCGTCCAGCAAGGGATTTGGACGAGACTCGAGCCACGAGGGATATGCGCGATACCGGCATTTGCCGACGCGCGAAACTCGATCACCGCTCTTCTGAGATGGGAGGATGGACACCACACTCACCTCCACAGACTATATCCAAGGTTCCTCTGGGCTGAGTATTGCGTAAGCTAAGGTTTCATTTAGTTCTGAGCCTACTGATCCGAATGATTGCACTAGAATGGTTTGTGATTTTTTCCATCCTGCAGTAGGCGGGGTGGAAAATCATATCTTTATGCTCAGTGTGGAGCTTATACGGCGCGGCCACAAAGTATGCTCCTTCCTGCCACCCTAAGATATCACTGACCGCCGCGTCAGGTGATCATAATCACGCATTCGCACCCACCGAATCGTGTAGGTGTGAGATGGATTCTTCCATGCATCAAAGTATACTACATACCCCTTCGTACCATTGCGTCGAACGCAACATTGCCGAATTTCTTTACTTTCTTGCCATACCTACGCCCCATATTAATACGCGAGAGGATACAACTCTTGCATGGACATGCCAGTCTCTCCTCTATGGCCCACGAAGGACTTCTCCACTCCCATCTGATGGGTGTAAGGACAGTGTTCACCGACCACAGCTTATTCGGCTTTGATGATGCTACCGGTATCTTGACAAACAAATTGCTTGAAGCCGCGCTTCGAAATGTCGATGCCGCAATATGTGTTTCCTATACCGGGTGAGGGCGCCCTTGCTCCTGTATGCCTTAAATGAACTAAGACGGTTTCCAACAGACGGGAAAACACGGTTCTGAGGGGATCGCTCAATCCTTCCACTGTGCATGTCATCCCAAATGCCGTTGTTGCGGATCAGTTCAAACCGGGGACAGAGCCTCTGCCCCTGGACAATGGTAACTATCTTCATGAGAATCCAGGTCCCTCTGTCTGATATCACCCTTAGTGAATATTATTGTGATCTCGCGTTTGGCCTATCGAAAGGGCGTTGACCTCCTTGTTGCCACTGCGCCTCGAATTTGTGCCAGATTTCCAAACGTTCGCTTCATCATCGGTCCGCACTTTTTTTCCCACCGAAGAAGAGGATGCGGCCCTTAGACCCCGGTGTTTTTGGTGCTCTGACTAGGAGGTGATGGTCCTAAACTGACAGCACTACTACAAATGCGAGAAAAAAATTTGTTGCACGATCAGATTCAACTGTTGGGCTCTGTCCGCCATCAGGATGTGCGTTCTGTATGTAGTCCAAATTCCTGGGCACTGTGTTCACGAATTCACGTACATTCTCCAGGTTCTCATTCAAGGTTCCATATTCCTCAATACCTCCCTTACGGAAGCATTTGGCGTTGCTATCCTTGAAGCAGCTTGCACGGGTCTCTACGTCGTTAGCACGCGCGTTGGAGGCGTACCTGAGGTATTGCCAGAGGACATGATTTTTTTCGCTAGACCTGAGGAAGACGGTGGGCTTTTGATATACACATACGCATTTTTCCTAATTCTGATCGTTGAAAAAACTGATATTGGCTCCGGTTCTATGTAGACGTAGTACGGGCCCTTTCCGAAGCGATCTACTCCGTGATGGCGGGGAAGCACGATCCGCACAAAGCACATGAGCGGGTGCGGGGAATGTACGATTGGGCAAAAATTGCCCAACGCACTGAGCTTGTGTACCACGGGGTCATGTCCTCACCTGAGCGCGATCTATGGACGAGAATCGTGAGGTTCGATTTCCTTCCCCTGTCCGCTAGGCTCTGGCTTTGGATTGGATTGTGATATCTGACGATGGTTTTTCCCGTAGGACGATGGCCTTGGGAGATATGCAGGACCTATATTCACCATCATTCTCATTGTGGATTGCATGTTCTTTATATTTCTTGAGTGGCTGACTCCTAGGGACCATATTGATTACGTACTTGACGAATGGGATGCCGCGCGCTTTGCACAGGTGCGTATTTGTCCATTCTTTCACATGTTTGGTCCCCATATACTTTGTGCAGTGGTGTCAACATGAAACCGAAAAGTCAGAGTCTAGGTGATTGGGATAATCAGGGATTAGATGCGAAATGGAGGGTAATAGTATCAGGTAAAGCAGTATCCCAGTACCCAAAATATCTCTATACTGCACAAAGAATATGGGTGTGATATGCACAGATCGAGGAGAGCTGGAATGAATAGAATGAAAAATGTACAGAGGCAGGAGGTGCAACTAGCGAAGGCATACTGTACCCCTTTGGGGGATGGCACCAGGCCAACCTTCAAATGATAAAGAGCAAGCACAGAGCCAAGCAAAGAGCATGGTGCCCAAGATGGTAGGTCTAGGTTCGTACCGCCGGTACAGGTCGATCGATGTCATGCCGGCCTTGGCTGGCGTAATACCCGTCAACAGATCCAACGTCACCGTGGCAATGACCCTTCTCAAGATCCACGGTGTCTAGCGTCATACCCGTCGCAGTCGCGCATTGCCCATGGGAATGAAATGTTGAGCTCGACTGTCTATTTGCGCCGAAGGGGCCTCCAGTATCAATTTCGACATGACAATCGCGCGCGACATCCGGATCGTGGGACATGAAGATCTTGCCCCTCCAGAATGCGATTACTAGGGAAGAGCATGGGAAAGAAAATCCGGGTTAGGATTGCGACATGGATAGACGTGAAGAAATATAGATGCGTACTGGTAAGAGACATGAGAATAGCCCACGCAGTGCACATGAGAATAGTCATGATTAAATGAAGGGTCCACAGTATGCGGATTTGGAAGACGTCGCCCAAAAGCCTTTACAAACGTTAGTCAATTAAATTGCGGCTCTGATCAAAGCCTTTCTACTAGATGTATGCTGACTTCATGGTAGTGATCCAACCAACTGAGAGATCATGTTAGTGCTATGTGTGCAGGGAACCGTGGAATGATCGGCTCACCATTAGGGAAGGTGAGAGCCCAGCCTAGGAGAGATAAGATCAGATAGTTGCGCACACCATCCCACAATCTGTGCCTTACATCCAAGAATTTGTTCCAAATGTTTGCTAAACGAGTGAAAGAGTTCGATAGATCATGAGCGTTATGTTCGCCGCAAGGTAGCGGGAATACTGAACTGAAGTTTGAACCAGTAGGGTAGCACCTAGACAGAAGACACCATCAGCTGAATGTTAGGGTGGAATAATCGATAGACATAGCTGACCGCGAACACGAAGAAAAACACTGAGAGCCCGAAGAGCAGAATCGCACCCAGAATGCTAACTGACCACCAAATTTCCCCTGCCAATGACGACACCAACCCGAATTCGGGAAGTCTGGCGCACGCAAGAATAAGCTGGGGGGTCATTTTCGATTGGTTGCCAAGCGTACATCTCTCGAGCTGCATCGCCTAGCTTGATTAGGGCAAGAGCCGTGAAGCCCGGCGGGCCACATGCCACAAAGGCGCCGTTTGCTTGGTGACCTTCAAGGAAGCCAGTCTAACCCTCTTCGTTCAATTTCAGAGGTGATTTTCAAAGACTTTTGGCACCTACAGTCATGACTCGAAGGACATACAGATTCAGATAGAAGAATCTGAGACAATATGCACAATTAGTGCTTGCCGCACTTAGTTGGCGAACGCAGACCACGGACGTAATGAACGACCCAATTCCTTGGAAGAAGTATCCGACAAGCAAAACTCCGACGGCTCGAGGATCATTTCTTGCAAGAACCTTCAACACATTCAACGCAACAACACCGACGAGCATCATTGGAAAGATGAGGAAAGCGTAGGCAGGCGTGAATTCTTTGATGTCGTGGGGTCGGTTGAACCTACGGGGGACGAATCAGTACAAATTCAGAGCACACATTCACAAATATTTTTACCACAGCATCAGCATCGGTGTGCATATCATCAAGGACAGGACAACATAGACCCTGAAGACTGCACATTAGATTCGGAGCCCCAGAGCGAGAGGGAACACAGTTACCAAAATAGTGCATATATAGTATTGGGGCGGATATGCTTATTCGGTACCCCGTAATTGATCGTCCCAATGAGAATGGTCGCAAAGGAGAGGGCAACGAGTGGGACGAAGATGCCTTTTGTTGGATCCAAAATTAATCGCTTGAATTGTTGACCATACACTAGAAACCAATGTTATAAACAGGTAGCGCAGGCACCGGAGAAGGAAAAGACGAACTGAAGAACTGAAGCGCCATAGTGATGACGTTGAGGAGGAAAAGGGCCATGTTTAGGAAGTAGAAGAATATCTGTCAGACGGTAATATCGGATTTACAAGTGTGCGAAAATGATCATGAGGGGGCAAACCTCGAGATGAGTTACCCATGATGGGTGGTCGTGGAGGCCAGCCAGAGTAAGAAATACGGCGCCTGGTTTGATGGAGCCTCGGGATGGTTTCCAGTAATAAAACCGGGCGACGCACCTGTGCCCATACCTATAGGAAACGCCTGCCAGCTCCAACCATGGATACGTCTTGCAATGCAGTTCGCGCGTGGGACGGGATATGGAGGAGCAGACATAGGGAAGATTAGACACAGGGAAAATTAGAGGAGAAGAAGCAGGATGGGGTATTTATGGGGGAAAGAAAGAGTGTAAAAATGCCAGGCCGACTGCCGAGCGATTAGGACGTGCAAGCAGGCAAGGTGCTAAGATGATTACTATCTTTTGGGCATGGATGGCGACCCTCATTCCCTGAAACATCTCCCTGGAAATCCCCCAACGCCAAGAGTAGTGCTGCGCACCACAAAAGTGACGGCCAAATTTTCGAGGACCACAACTCAAATTGAGTAATTTGAAGGCTGTGCTAGCGATTCCTTTTCTGGACAATGTTACGGAATAGAAATGTTCTGTGGTCTGCCTTGGCCTCAATGCTGGGGCCGCGAATCCTGAGCTCCACATCAACCGAGATGGAACCTTTGATCAGTGAAGAACAGCATATATTGTCCGAATGGGCAAGTGCTATCCCAGTTGAGCATCGTCGGAGCACTTGTCGCCATTGCAGTGACCGCTGGAACTGCCACTCACCCCGTATTGCATTTCAAAATCCGCTGAGTGGGGCCGCACACAGAAAATTTCAACCCCATATCCTCATGTCTGCGAGTGGTTGCCTTCGACGACGACAAACAAGAGATGTTGATAGGCGATCGATCCAAGGTCTAACCCTGTCAAGTTCTGGGGTCGCCGACGAGTACACTACATGAGGCGAAATAACCAAGAATGCCAAGAGACCGAATATCAGGAAAGACGAGATGTAGGACCTCATAATTCATCGGCCTCCTGCAACTCCCTCATTATATCCTCCCATGATTGATACGCATCGAAGCCTCGATCCATAACGTCTTTCGAATTTAAGGTCTGCCACTTCACGATACTCCCCGCGTCGACCCCACGACTTATCTTGTGTGCAATCCTCCAATCCCTTCGTATAGGCCAAGACCGCTGGATCTTGGGGACCTAGAAGCGCTATCGCCATATCTCGAGCCTTGGCTGCCCAGATTTTGTAATTCTCCGGGTCTTTCAGGGCAGCGTATCCCTGGGCGAGATTCGCGAGGAACACAAGGGAATCGATTTGGAAGTTCTCTAGGTCAATCAAGCGAATGGCCTCCCGGTTTTCTCGCACGAAAAGATCGTCAGGAAGCCCCATATTTGACGCCCAGGACTCGAAGGTGAGATGGTCTTGGGTCCAAGTAGCAAGACGTGTCCGGCGTACGTCGCTCAACAAGGAACGATCGGGGGGGAGGCCGCATGCCTCCGTACACATGCATACGAAATTGTGGGAGGCTTGGAGTCGAGCTTGTCGAATTGCTCGCGAACCATAGTCTTGGACGTAGCTGCCAGTTATCTCGCTTCCCGACGCAATGGGCCGGACCGCACGTATCTCGAGAGCAAACGTCTCCCAATCGAAACGAAGAACCACGCTTGGGCAGCAGCTACCAAGTAAATCATAAGATCGCCGATCCAAAACTATAAAACGAAGGCTGACCTGTGATTAATGCGCCCCATGACTGGAAAGAGACCAGCGTATCCATCTGGCACACCCTCTCTACCACCAGGCAACGAGATTCCAAGCACATTTGTTTTTAAGATGCCTTCGAATGGAGACATGTCTGAGCCTTTGCAATTGGCCATCGCCATCACCACTTTCTGGTCAGCTGCATTCATTGAAGCAAACAAGTGATCAAACATGGCATCCGAATCCAGATCCCCAGGATCTCGAGGATAGATGACTAATGGGGCCTCGGTGAGCACCAACTCGCCAACTTCGAAGGACTTCAACGCGAAAACCCCCATTCCTTTTCCAGACCCCGCATCGGCAACTCGATAACCAAGGACCGCCGCCCCTGGGGGTTTTAGCGGACGAAAGTTGGTGATGGTCTGATCTCCATCGGGCGAACACTCCCAATCGCACACACGCAGAACATGGCAGGGACGAATCACTCGCAGGAGACAGTTCAAAGCCTAGACTCCCAAGCTGCCACCGGAAGTCCTCGTTCTTACTCTCCGCCCCCGCCGTGACCGACATAGCCAACGAAGTCGCGTATCAAGACTGTATACAGTGGCGGGAACATATTTGATTGCGGCTGTCTCCGGAAACGTTTGAATTTCAGCCAGACTTAGTTTCCAAGTTTCCATTGTTTGGCTTGAATGGTGACGCCTTGGTACAGCTGAACTCGAACCATGGCTGCCAGCCCGAAGGATGCAAAGGCGTCGATCTATTTCCACAACCGTCAACATGATGGCGACGACTATTCTTCCAAGTAATGGGCATATTAATTTCTTTCCAACCGAATCATTCAGATGTGTAGATCAGTACTATATCCACCCGTTGCATCACACTGGGCCCCAGACTCTCCCACGTCACCAATCTCCATCCTTCGTCATCATCCCTCCTGCTCTTATGCCAGTCTCGTGAATGCTTAAATTTGCAGTGTATTATCACCCTCTATCGTCGCATTCACACCGACTGAGGTGTGGGTTGGGACCACAGTCGATCAGAAATAAAATTTAAACTCTGACTCTTTGATTGTTTCCTACGTTCTTACATGCAGCGGTATTCAAGCAACAACAGAAACACAGCAATAGTCATATCGATAGAATTGATTGTGCAATAGAAAAGCGTCTCACCCGTGACACTACTCGTGACCGCGTCAAGTAACCACGATGAGTGAATTGCCAGACCAGCTCCAGTGTCGTCCCCAAGGGACTCCTGCAATTTCAGGAGCATAGGCGACAGCTTTCAGGTATGGGTTGTAAAGCGCAGACGCGAGTATTCAAGATGAGAAACTGGACACGACGCGGTATTGGTCATATATTGTCCCTGCCTTTCTCATCCGGACGATCAGAAACATGGACCTCTACACCAACGCTAACATCACAATAGTTCACGAGGTGAGATTATTCCTGCGTGCATCGACCTGTGCTCGCTCACCTTCAATCATTCCGCGTCAGCACACCGCCCGAAATCGCCGGTATCGTTGGTGCGATGTTCAACTGCGCATTGCAGGGTTCTGTCGGCTGCGATCCTCGCCTCCATCGCGTCTCAGAAAACGCCAAGCAGATCGTGAAGGGACGCGTACCAGGATATAGGGGCATTGCCGACGGCTTCTGGTTCATCTTGGCGTTCCTGCTTGTGGAGGCAATAGCCCTCCTTATCTTCTACACGAATCCCAAGGCGGGTGAGGGGGATGAAGAGAAGGGAACGGCCGCACCCAGTGTTGCTTCGGGTATCACCCCATAGGTCGCTGAAAAGGAGGCCTCAACGGTTGACGCGCGCTAATTTTACGATGGTTTCCTTCATAGACTCTTCGATGTCTATTCATGTATTCACGTGAAAATCTGGCACCCGGCCCGACTCTTAGCATAACTACTCCATCAATCGCAGATATGCAGGGAGGAGAAAGAGGCGGAAGGAACTATTCCGGAGGATCCCTGCGAGCCATGGTGAGGTGGTATCTGGGGGTTCCAGAAACCGAAGATGGGATCAGTGGAAATTTGTCACCAGAAAAGGTCATGTCCCACGGACAGACCACGAAAATGATACTGGGGAGGTCCTCAAAGCGCCTGCGTGCTATTTCTCAAGTGTATGGTGCATCAGAATCAAGGGCTTCTGTTTTGTACTGTATCAGCTATAGGCCTTACAAATGCTACGATGTTCGAGGTCAATTTTACCCCCCAAATGAGTGAATTTGTACACAAGTTTTTGGCTAAAATCAGTGAACCAAGGCGCCCCTACCCTGAAGCTCACAGAGGTCCGGGCTGACAGGAGCAGCAAGCCGCGAAGAAACAACCAAACAGAGCGGAAGCAGAAGCCCTCCTGCCCCGTGCCTCAACCACGAAATGTGTATTCTTGTATCGCACAACCATCAATCCGCCAGATCACGAGGCTTGGAAATTTAATACAAGGCTGAAGAAGATGGATCTACAGGACATTGTCGCCCATATGTGGCCCCTAGTCCTTGGGGGCACTGTCCAACTATTAGCTGGGGCGAGGGCAATGATCGTTCAGAAGGCTCAGCACGCTCCTCGTGATCAACCGATCCAGGAGAGACCACTGATAGGATTACTCCCTCAAGCATCCACAAAATTGTTTGATCCTCTTTCGTCCTCGATGATTTTTGACTGAATAATTAGTAGTCGTTCTCGGGAGTGATCGTGTTGTGTGCAGAAAATCCAGTTATTTGTTGTTGTTCAACTCGGCCTTGTACACAGTTGTACCCTCGGAATCGGTGGTCTGTCCCTCCCATTCACGCTCGAATTCCACCAGAACTTGCTCATACCATTTGGTCATCCCTCCCGCCTCGTACGCAGCTTGCAGCCGTCTCTCCATTTGGGAGTTAGAATTAACCGGCACTCTATTATCTCCGGAATGCATGGGAAGATCGTGGGGGGGTGCATCGGGTGCATTCAAGCGTGAATTAAGACGAGGTGGCACGGTGTTTGCGACTGCCTTGCGCATGAACTGGGTAAATTCATGAATCTGCAATTAACGATATGCCAATTTTGAGTCGAAACTATTTGTGAGTGGTGTAAACCATCGCGGAGTATGTGAAGAAACGTACATCACTTATCCCTGTTGTCCATTTGAATGCGAAGTAAGAGGTCCCAGCAGCAGCTGTTACTAGCCCAGTAGCAGTGAAGAGAGCAGCGAAAGCGTGTTTAATTGCATCTAGAGCGGCACGTGGGCTTTTTCCTTCGCTTCGCAGGCGGAGAAACATGAACGGGGGCATTCGTGGACAGCAGTGATTGGATGTTGCGGAGGGGAAGGGACATTCGTGTTCTGAGAAGTGCAGAGGGCGATGGTCCACTATGCAGAGCACGAGTGGGGGATTCCAGAGCTGCAAGAGTTCGAGACCTTCTCCGGACCAGAATGAGGGGGGCAGCAAGGCCGAGTGTAAGAAATACCTATGAGACTTAGATGGAGTCGTTGTATGATTCCAAGCGATGAATGCGCACGGTACAGTACGTTGCTATCTTCAGCCCGGTAGAGAAGTTTGCGGGTTCATTCGAAGTGCCAGGCGACCGTGCCAATTTGGAGGGGGCTGCGACTGGTTCTGTAGGCGCTGCATCGGTTCCTGTCATGGATTGATTTGTACGGCAAGAGCCGGACCCTCCCATCATGCCAGATAAGACCGCTCTTATTCTTGTTGCCGATGGGACAGAAGAAATCGAACTGTAGGTACACAATCGCATGCTTTGAAGACAACACTGATCTACCTGGTCCTACAGAACCGTTCCGTTTGTTGCTAATTTCCAAGGGATCCAACGCGTGTTACTTATGCATAGTGTACTCCACACTTGACCGGATAGATATGATCTCTTCGTTCGCGCAGGGATTAAGCCAACCTCTGCGTTCGTGGGTGCTACCTCTTTCATCACAGCTGAATTTGCCACTTGCTCTCGAGGACTTCGAGTGGTGCCGGATGTCAACTTCCACGAGATCGAAGATAACGCTCGAGTACGGTCCATGCAGCCCTGTTCTATGAACCATCTCAATACTGATGCATTGCAAATAGCTTTCCTATGACGTACTGGTTATTCCTGGGGGGATGGAGGGTGCAAAGACGTTATCCCAGAACATAATTGTCCAAGACCTCGTACGCGCTTACATCGGGAAAAATAAAATTGTTGGAATGATATGTGCCGGTGAGATCGTCGCCAAATATCATAAAGTCCTGGATTTACCATTTGAGGATTATTAGGAACTCTAACCGCCCTGACCTCAGGCCTCCCACGTCAGCCTCTCACTTCCCACCCAAGTGTTCGAGAGCAGCTTGAGAAAAGTATGTACTTTCTCAAGTATATGTGGATCCACGTGCGTCTGACTTTTGGGAAGGCTTTGACTACTCGGAAGACCAGGTCGTTGTATCCGGATCTCTCGTGACGAGGTGTGACATTGCGCGATCCTTAGATATGCTGTGAGTACTGATTGTCCCTGACTTGCTAACAGTCGTGGTCCTGGTAAGGAATCGCGAATCGGATTTCTCGCATATCCTTCATAATGAATTACACCCATTGCAGGCTCTTCGTTCGATTTTGCTCTCCAGATAATTGCCCTCCTGTTGGGCGATGGAAAGCGCTCAGAGGTTGCTGGTCCTCTCATGTATCACTAGAGTCCCTAAGCGTGGTGCCGGCTCCGCCCGACGCCCCGTTTGCTTCCGTAGCACATGTCGCCATCTAAGTATGAGAAGCACGTAGTTATTCTGCTTCGATCGCCACGCGATAACATGATGAATATGATCCCATTCCGCGGGGAAGAATAAATACCTGGGAAACTAATCTTTTGGGCCCTCTCGGCCTCCCAAGCTTTTTGTTTGGTGGTCTATCTACATCGGTCACCATGAGCAAAACCCCTAGTCTCGAAAGTGCTGGGCGAAGCCTTGCGCCAGCCCCTTTATCAGACTCGAAACATGATGGTCTTGTGTACGTCGAGGTTCCGTATGCTTCTTCTCAGTCCAGTGCACGGTCCCTCTATGTCGATGGCATCAAGGTCAACATTGGGTTGCACGTCCCTCCCCTCGCCGATGGGGAAGAAGAAAAGAGGTGGGGCTGGCTGGATCTATTTAAGAGGAGGAAAGATATAGTCGACTGGGATGCTATCGCAACACGACCGTCTGTCTATGACGATGATAATTTGGCCCCCCATTATGCTCCTAGGTAAGCTCTGCCGTATGCCTTCGAGAAGGTTAGTGCATATGTTTACGCCTCCCCCAAGGGCGGACTACGAGAATCTACATCGGGTTGATCCGTTGGCCCGATGGACCTTCCGCGAAGAGAAGCCGTTGTCCGGAAAACCGACCTGCGCGTCATGCTAGTGTGTATTCCAGGCTATATATTTCTCCCGTAATGCCCCCTCTGACACCTAGTGTCTTCCAGTGGATGATTGGTGAGATTGGATGCTATCATTCCTCGTTGTACTGACCTGACTATTTTTATAGTCATGTTCGAATGAGCCAGCTCCCCATCTACCTTTGAATGTATACTCACTATTACTTGCAGGTTCCTTGCGTTGGATCTGGATCGAGGGAATATATTACAAGCCAATTCAGCCAACTTCCTCAAAGATTTAAAGCTTACGACGAATGATTTCAACATGGGAAATTCCCTGGCGAAGGCTGGATTTCTTATTGCCGAGCTTCCCTCGCAGCTTATTTCCAAAAAGATCGGTCCGGATCGGTGCGTCCTAGTTTCCATTCCTAGCATGCACCACGCTAATATTCATTGCACTATCAGATGGATTCCTATGCAGATGTAAGTGGCAATGCATGAATAGATTCTTCCATCGGTCAACCCTATCTTCTAGGTGTGTATGGTCTATCGTCGCCGGCTCTCAGTTCTGGTTGAGTGGGAGGAGTTCGTTTCTTGCAACACGCTTCCTCGTTGGGCTTTGCCAGGGTGGCTTTATCCCTGTAAGTTCAAGTTTTCTTTCCTACACATAGCTCCCGCTTACATGGTCGTAATGTAAAGGACGTGATTTTGTACATGTCGTATTTTTATAAGAAGTCGGAACTGTCGATGAGGCTTGCTCTTTTCTACACGTACGGCAATGCTCCAATGCTCGGTCGAACCACGGTCATCCATTGACTTGGTTGCTTCCACAGATGTAACTACTCTGTCAATATTTTTGCTGGCTTCCTTGCTATCGGTCTCCTTCAACTCAATGGTGTGGAGGCCATGCTGGATGGCGCTGGCTGTTCCTTATCGAAGCACTCATCACATTTGTCGTCGGCTTCATTACCTTTTTCAACATGCCTCCCGTGTCCAACTGCTTCCAAAACCTGGTTCAGGCCCAAAGGATGGTACACGGATCGCGAAGAAATCATTATGACGAATCGCATTCTACGGGATGATCCCGGAAGTGAGCAGCATTCTCCTCTCTTCATTTCTCCCCTCTAACGTAGATATTTCCTCGGAAAACGAAGAGGGCTTAATGCACAATCGACAAGCAATTTCACTGAAGATGCTGTGGGAGTCATTCTGTGACTTTGATCTATGGCCTCTTTACGCTGTTAGTCTATACATCATTCATTGCACAAGCGGGAAGGAACTGACTAGGTGTACGTGATCGACAGGTCGGATTGGTGTTTCAATTGCCCCAAATCCCGATTCAGACGTATCTTACCCTCGCCTTCCGTGAATTAGGCTTCTCGACGGTAACCACGAATTTGCTATCGATCCCGAATTTGGTCTTAGCTATTTTAACCCTTATTGCTGTCGCTACTCTCTCCGAGGCAGCCAATGAACGCTCTTTCGTGGCGTCTCTCCAGAATCTGTGGATAATGCCATGCCTCATTGCACTGTACTACCTGCCACCACATCGGCCATGGGCGTATTTTGCAGTGACTACGGTGCTGCTGGGCAGTCCGTACGTGCATGCGATTCTCGTGTCATGGGTATCTATGAATGCCGGGAGCGTGCGCACGCGTACTGTTGGGTCTTCGCTCGTAGGTCCATCTCTTAATCCGTAGGCTGAGATCTAGACTCACCGGCAGTGCGGTTTTCCGTCAGTATAATATGACGGTCCAGGGGTCTGGTATTATTGGCGCATATATATACAGGAAAGATGACGCCCCTCTTTGTAAGAGCGTTCCCTTCGGCGCGATTGAACTGCAGCTCACGGGGTCTCCAGATCGACGAGGAAACCGCGTACTTATTGGTATATGCGCCATGAATCTGATACTCTTCCCCCTCATCAAGCTGTATTACATACAACGCAACAAGTACAAGAGGGCACAGTGGGAGGCATTGTCACCCGAGGTCGGTTTTTTTTTTGGCCTTGCACCGCAATCGCGCCGTCCTGATCATCTTGTCTGCCGTGTTGTCGTGGGTCAGGAACAAGGAGATTATCTTGAAAGAACTAAGGAACGCGGCAGCAAGCGTCTAGATTTCCAATTTTTCCACTGAGGGTGTCCAGACCCAATCATGTCTGTATTGTAGGTTTGTAGGTAGTAGACGTTTCCCAATTGTGCGGAACCTGGCTCCGTACTAGATCTCTATTAGTCTTGTACCCAGGCGCTCTGATGATTTCCTATATTTCTTTATTGGAATACGATCTTTGGGTAAAAGTGGCCAAATGGCCTTGTAAAACACCTAGTCTGGGTACGAACAAATTGACAAATTGCTAACTTTCATGCTCTGTTTCGTAGCATGCGTTCCCTGTGGTGCGAAATTTCAGTGTTTCGCGCCGGGATATTTAACGATAAGTATAAGTTCCAGCATTCTTTATACTGCCCGAACCGTGTCCAGTAGGGATTTATGGACCTCAACCACGAGTTTGTTTGGGCCCAGGCTAGGTGTTCGCAAGGCACTTTTCACCAAAAGATCGCAATACATAAAGAGATACACCCCCTGCTATTGTTACAGTTCACAGAAAATCATCAGAACATCTGGGTATATGAGACCAACGGAGATCCAACAGAGGGAAGGCCCGGAAAACTGGAAAACACATCCACCACTTACGATACAGACATAACTAGGTCAATTGGAGAGCCGCATACCCTTAGTGGAAGAATTGGAAATCGAGACGCTTGCTCCCACTGTCCTTAGTTCTTTCAAGGTAATCACCTTGCTCCTAACCCATGTTGACAAGGCAGAAGGGATGATTAGGATGGCGCGATTAGGGCACAAGGCCAAAAAACGAAAAAAAAAAGCTGACTTTGGGTGACAATGCCTCCCACTGTGATCTCTTGAACTTATTGCGTTGTACATAATACAGCTTGAATGAGCGGGAAGAGTATCAGATTCATGGCGCATATACCAATAAGTGCGCGGTTTCCTCGTCGATCTGGGGAGATAAAGGCTCTTACATGAGCAGCAGGTAAAGCTGTGTTGCCAAGGGAAGCGCTCTTACAAAGAGGGGCGTCATCTCTCCTATATATGTACGAGCCAATAATGCTGGACACCTGGACCATCATGTTATACTGACCGACAATCGCGCTACCGGTGAGTCTAGATCTACGGATCAAGAGATGGACCTACGAGCGAAGACCCAACAGTACGCGTGCGCACGCTCCCGGAATTCATAGACACCCACGATACGAGAATTGCCTGCACCCACGGACTGCCCAGCAGCACCGTAGTCACTGCGAAATACGCCCATGGCCGATGGGGCGGCAGGTGGTACAGTGCAATGAGGCATGGCATGAGCCACAGATTCTGGAGACACGCCACGAAAGAGCGTTCATTGACTGCCTCGGAGAGAGTAGCGACAGCAATAAGGGTCAAAATAGCTAAGACCAAATTCGGGATCGATAGCAAATTCGTGGCTACCGTCGAGAAGCCCAATTCACGGAAGGCGAGGGTAAGATACGCCTGAACAGGGGCGAGGGGTAATGAAAACACTAATGCAACCTGTCAATAACGTAACCGGCTCAGTTCCTTCCCCACCTGTGCGAATAATGTATAGACTAACACCATAAAGAGGCCATAGATCAAAGTCACAGATCGATTCCCACAGCATCTTCAGTGAAATTGCTTGGCGGTTGTGCATTAAGCCCTCTTCGTTTTCCGAGTAAACAACCATATTAAAGGGAGAGAAATGAAGAGAAGGAAAACACTGCTCACTTCCTGGATCATCCCTTAGAATGCGGTTCGTCATGATAATTTCTTCGCGATCCGTGTACCATCCTTTGGGCCTGAACCAGGTTTGGAAGCAGTTGGACACGAAGGCATGTTGAAAAAGGTAATGAAGCCGACGACAAATGTGATGAGTGCTTCGATAAGGAACAGCCAGCGCCACCCTGCATAACCTCTCACGTGATTGAGTTGAAGGAGACCAATAGCAAGGAAGCCAGCAAAAATATTGACAGAGTAGTTGCATCTGTGGAAGTAAACCAAGTTGATAGGTGGCTATGTTCCTCTGAGGCACTGGAAGTTACGTGAAAAAAAGAGCAAGCCTCATCGACAGTTCCGACTTCTTATAAAAATACGATACGTACAAGATCACATCCTTTGCATTACGATCATTGTAAGCGGGAGCTATGTGTAAGAAAGAAGAATTGAACCTACGGGGATAAAGCCACCCTGGCAAAGCCCAACGAGGAAGCGTGTTGCAAGAAACGAGCTCCTCCCACTCAACCAGAATTGAGAGCCGGCCACGATAGACCATAAACACCTAGAAGAATACGGTCGACCGGTGGAAGAATCCATCCATGCGTTTCCACTTACATCTGCATAGGAATCCATCTGATGGCACAATGAATGTTAGCGTGGCGCATGCTCCGACTGGAAACTAGGACACACCGATCCGGACCGATCTTTTTGGAAATAAGCTGCGAGGGAAGCTCGGCGATAAGAAATCCAGCCCTCGCCAGTGAATTTCCCATGTTGAAATCATTCGTCGTGAGCTTCAAATCTTTGAGGAAGTTGGTTGAATTGGCCTGTACTATATTCCCTCGATCCAAATCCAACGCAAGGAACCTGCAAGCAATAGTGAGTATACATTCAAGGTTGGAAGGAGAGCTGACTCATTCGAACATGACTATAAAAATAGTTAGATCAGCTTAAAACGAGGAATAATAGCATCCAATCTCACCTAGCATCCACTTGAAGACACAAGACGTCAGAGAGAGTACTACGCAAGAGACATATAGCCTAGGATACGCACCAGCATCACGCGCAGGTCGGTTTTCCGGACGAGGGTCTTCTCTTCGCGGAAGGTCCATCGGGCCAACGGATCAACCCGATGTAGATTCTCGTAGTCCGCCCTTGGGAGAGGCGCAAACATATGCACTAATTAGCCCTCCCTTCTCGAAGACATACGGCAAAGCTTACCTAGGAGCATAATGGGATGCCAAATTATCATCATCATAGACAGACGGCCGTGTTGCAATAGCATCCCAGTCGACTATATCTTTCCTCCTCTTAAATAGATCTAATCAGCCCCACCTCTTTTCTTCTTCCCCGTCGGCAAGGGGAGGGACGTGCAACCCAATGTTGACCTTGATACCATCGACATAGAGCGTTCGTACACTGGACTGAGAGGAGGCATACGAATCATACATCAGACTATCATGTTTTGACTCTGATAAAGGGACTAGTGGAATGCTTCGCCCAGCATTTTCGAGATCGGGGGCCTTGCTCATAGCGACCGGGAGGTAGATAGGCTGCCAAAAGAAAAGTTGGCGAAGGCCAGGGGGCCCAATAAACAGATTCACAGGGCTTCATTATTCCACGGACTGCGATTATTTTCATCACCGCGTAGTGGACCGAAGGAGGACTACTTGCTTCGCAGACTTACGACATATCCCACAGAAGTAATAAGATATCCGCTTGGAATCCGACACCACGCCTAGGCCAGATAAACGTACTCAAATAGGTTGGAATTCCCGATGGGGAATTGGAGTAAATTCATGGTCGATCACGGGTGGAAGTTGCCGATGCGGTGGATCACTGAGAACACGTGAACAATGGCAAGAAAGGGGCTAACAGTTCAGCTGGGGAACTGCTAAGGCAAGTTCGGACCGCACAATGAACTGACAGACAAGGCTATACGACCCATCACCCGGTAGGTCTGCCGTAGTCTTGTGAAGATTAAGGGGCAGGACTATTGCCTAGGTGCGAGCAACACGGGTGAGGTGGGGAGTGGAAGTTCTCCATTTCTGGTAGCCAGACGAGTCAATTAAAATATGAGAACTTCGATATATTTTTCGAATGCATCAAATTTTTCCAGACCCTGCCACATCATCCACAAGCTGCCAGATCACCCAACGCGTGGAGATCAAGGTCTTCGAGTTGTAGGCTGCGTCCTACTGGTGGGTCGCATCAATGTAAGCGAATAATGGAGCATTGTGCGGTAGTGTAGATGCATACGCATGCAATGAGCAATGTCGCGAACATGCAGACACTCCCTGCAGGTTCCACGGCGGTGGTTGGGTGGTCAAGGAGAAGGATCAATCACAAGTTCAGTGAGCACGGTGATCAAGTTCAGCGTCGGTAGCCCGTACGGTAGAACAAGTTCGCCTCAGCGACATACCCCCCAGCAAGCACATCCTGCGGTAGCGAAGATAGCAGTATTGGAGGGAAAGAGGGGTTCAAGCAGTGATGAAGAGCTTCCAAGGTGGCAAGACGGCCAGGGTGGGGGACAAGGTGCCATATGTGGAGGTGGAGGGGCGGGGGCTTTGGAGACGATGGTTTTTTTGAAACTGACTGTAGTGGACCATCACCGAGTGTCCATAAGTGTTCTTCAGCGATGCACCAGGCACAAATATCAGAAAGGATCGCACCAATTTGGGAATTTCCAACCTTCGCGATTTTGGATGTAACGAACAGACGAAATGTCTGCTCATCCGCAGGGAGTCTGAGGGGTTTGGAGATGTGATTATCACTGCACTCAAAGGACCCAGTCCAGAACAGATAAGCCAAACTCACTTTGGTGTTGTGTGACCACATGGCTCAGAGGCCAGTATCGCAATGGTTTAAGGATGGAGTAGTTTTAGCAACGGAGGCTGCGATGTATCGCAAGTGAAATCTGAATCTGCAGGAAAAGATGTTCATGGGCTTGCATAGGCTTGTCTGTTCGGATGGTGGCGGAATCGGCACATACATATCTCCACAGAACAGGCGTCTAGTAGGAGCACCAATGATTCTCAGGAACAGTGTAATAAGTTCTGGATTAATATGATCAGATGCATTTGCTTTTTCCAGAGGAAGCATCATTGTGAGGGATTGAGGGGGAGAACAATGAGAGAGTGGAGAAAAATGAAGGAGATTAGACGGGGCACTGGGTCGTATGTCAATCCTTCCGCAACCGGATGTATCCGAACCGCACGTGATGGACTGAGCGGCTCATTCCGCATCGCGTCTCCTTTACGGCCGCACGCATTTGGTCCGTGCGAGCCACCAAATCTCTCGATAGGTCAATTGTATAACATTGTCATCAACTTCTATGTTGGAATTCCGAGTGTACTGAAAAAAGGAACTTCGGACATTCCCGGAAGTTTCCGAGAATTATATCATTCAATTTTTTTTGCAGCAAGCAGTGCCGCACAGTCCGCCTAGTAGTTAAAAATCCTTTCTCCGCCCTTGGGATTCTGAACTAAATGACGGGCATGCATTCTCCCGTTCGTGGCCCCAACTCTACCCTTGATTATTAACGTTGCTTTGACCTCTTAACAGTACGCCGACGCATCCCGCCCCGCTGCGGTGTAATTTCCTAGCATTCAATTGGTGTTACACTATTCGCATGCTCCGTGATATCAAGTCGTCCCATGAGCCGCTGCAGGGGAATGCCATCGTTATCTCGCCCGAACTGATGCCGCATTCTTCCTCTTCAAAGTCCACATTCCCCCTAATGTGCATGTGGTGTCCGTGCCTCCCGTGCGGCCTTCCCCTGATATAGGTAACTTCTCCTAATTGAAAGTTCCCTTTCGCGCCGTTTAGGCGATTTCGTCTGACGGCACTTTTTCCCTACCCTCATGAAGAGCAAATTTGCCAATTGCATTAACCCCAAAATGGTTGAGCTCGGCGGTCACACTCATCGCCACAATTTCCATTTACACGGCCTCGCAAACAGCGCGCGGTTGTCTGCCTCTCACAGCCACCAATTAATATTCGGGTAGTTCCGATCCAACTGTATTGTGGCTTGACGCCTCCCACAATCGCAACGACGAGCGCCTGCTGTCAATAGGGAATGTATCATCCTTCACATCCTCACATATTATTAGAAGTGGTGCTGCAAGTAACCTGCGATACGGTGCGACGATGGGTCCTGGCCCATCCTCGGTGAACAGGTGATTTGAGATGGGGGGCTCGGGAGCAGGTCAAGCCACAATACAGTGAGATCGGAGGTCGGAAGATTGGGAGGCCCAATCCTCTTCATACGGACTATTCAGATATTGAGGGATCATTTAAAATACCTTCGAAGCTGATTATCATCTGAAGGTGCACTATTCTCTCTCGCGGGAATAGCGGGTGCCACATTCAACGAAGGTCTCAGCCTCCCGCTGACGAGCCCCGTTATTTCATCGTGGAATGAGGAAGAAGTCAGACAAAAGCAACTCACGATCGATCTATTCCCACGTTAAAAAGAATTTATTGGAGGCTGGGGCGGTCACGTGATGTTTTTATGAGTATGTGGGCCTTTCCCACGTGTGCAAGAGCAGCCTCAACGAACAAGGCGGGCCAGCTCCAGTCTTTCTGGTGCGGCCGGACATTCTAGCGCCTAGGCAAATGGCGGCGCCGAAGCCTTGAGATCAGGGTTAGTAAGGTTAGGGTGGCCAATATTTCAATTGCCTCTTTGCCATACGATACGTAACCAAATGAATCGAATGTACTCTCCCGATCACATTTGATACAGGGCTGGTAGCTACAAACACTCAGTACCGGGAGCAGATGGACAAGATCCGGTGTTGGGCGTTCCGCCATATCGTGTTTGGGAGTCAAGTGCAGACCAGCCTGTCCAAATGTCGGCTTGCGCCATCCCACAGCCCCAGTTTTTTTTTTCGTAGCAACTGCGAATCGGAACGTGGCGGTACACTGTGACTGTATTGTAGGTTTGATCCACGGATTCCGCCCCTGTCGGTTATCTGATTCAGCGTGTGTGGGCGTCCTTGCATTACAAATGTTCTCACCCTTCTTCGTTTCTATAAGCCTTACTAAGGCAGACAGACATGCCACGTATAAAGCTCAATGCTAGACGTGGTTCACTAGCACCGCTCGCCCGCCTTGCCAGCATGTCTGAGCTGCAGAACGCTTATGTGCGCCCAGTACTGGGGTCGACTCGCAAGAACTTCATGTTGGCCATCTTCTGCTTTGCTGAGTTCATGGACGCGTTCATCGCGTCCGCACTGTTTCCTGCAATCAACCAGATGAACACCTCGTTGCACCTGGCTACGAATGAATCTACGTGGATTTTTGCTGCATATTCGGCCACCTTCGCAGCATTTCTTCTCATCTCTGGACGTGTCGCCGATATCTACGGCTCCAGTATGTAGATCGTCTAGTGCTCCTTATTGGACCGAAATAGTTAACCCGTGAATGCGCAGAATGGTGCTTCCTCGTTGGGTCTGCTCTTGTGGGTATCTTCTCCCTTGGATGTGGGTTCTGCCACAACAAGATTGCCCTCTTCGTGCTTCGAGCGATGTCGGGAATTGGCGCGGCTATGACTGTCCCGTCTGGACTTAGTCTTATCATCGAGTGGTTCCCTGACCCGGTGGAACAAAATCGGGGTATTGCATTCTTCGGTGGTTCAAGTGCAATTGGGAACGGTAGCAGTCCTAGTCCCCTTTAGTGTTAAGCTATTCACTCACTGCCACGAAAAACATAAAGTCTTCGGTATTATTATTGGTGGCTTCTGCGTGCAGTGGGCATCGTGGCGATGGATCTTCTGGGCTACTACCTGCATGGGCGTCCCAATTGCTCTTGTCACTATCCCTCTCGTTCCACCTGGAGCCCCGCGCCCCAATAAGCCTTCATTCAAGCGACTTGATCTTGGGGGTGTCTCCTTGATCACTGGTATGTTGATCTCCTGTACGGTCCTGAGGAGTGGGGCCTGTTCTCACCTGAATCCGGGGACTGCAGGGGCGATTATCCTGTTCATCTTCGCTGTGACGTCTGGGTCCGCCACCGGCTGGGGAAAGCCCAAGGTCATCGCCCCCCTTATCATCTCCATCCTCATGGGTGCCGCATTTTTCGTCTACGAAGCTTGGCTTGATCCGCACATGGCCGCTCTCCCCCCGCGGGTGTGGTTCTACCCTAATGTACCGATCCTCGCGGCTCTGGGTCTTATTCCATTCTTCTGGTGGCTCGCCTGTACGTATGCTGTCCTCAGCTATTACCATGCTCCTGGGTGCTAATTCTTCATGGCCACTGAAACCTCGTACAGTGTTCTACTCGTTCATGCCGCTCTTCGAATCCTCGTATCACTGGAGCCCAGTCATCACCTCGGTCCACATCCTCCCCACGGGCACCTTCTCGGCGCTCGTTGCAGGTGTTAGCTCTAAATTGGTGGAGTACGTGAATCCGAAGTGGAGTATCCTTGGCGGTCTTACGCTAGACATCATCGCTACCTTTCTGCTCCCCTTCGCGAATTCGAAAGAGAGGTGAGGATTCTTCATTAACAATCTTAACATGCGATCTGATGATTGCCGTGCGGCCCTTCAGATATTGGTCATACGTCTTCCCTGCATTCACTATTGGAACGATCGGAAACATGGTCCTCTACACCAATGCTAACATCGCAATCTTCATGAAGTGAGCTAATTTTTTTTCTGTGCATCTGCCTCGTCCTCCAAATCTTATACTTATTCATTCTGCGCCAGCACACCACCTGAGATCGCCGGTATCGTCGGTGCGGTGTTCAACTGCGCTTTGCAGGGTTCTATCGCGCTGGGCATTGCGATTATCGCTTCCATCGCGTCTTCAGAAAACGCCAAGCAGATCGCGAAGGGACGTGAACCGGGGTACAAGGGCATCGCCGATGGATTCTGGTTCATCCTGGCGTTCTTGCTTGTGGAGGCAATAGCACTCCTCATCTTCTACCGAATCCCTAAGGCTGGTGCGGCAGATGAAGAGAAGGGCGGTGCGGTATCCAGTTCTGCTTCGAGTGTTACCGGTGTTGGCACAGAGGTTCCTGAAAAGGAGGGCTCGGCGGTTGGCGCGCACTAAGTTGATAGGGCTCCTCCCTTGTCAATTTGATGCGCTCTTCCCCCTCCTTCATGCTTTTTTTATAGGATGAGTTCTTGATTTGATTTTTTTATGTCTTTCCTAATACCTCCATAACGACATTGATCGGCCTGTGGCCCATGCGCATAAAGAATAAAGCATCTGGCAGTCATGCTTGGGAATATCTTTGGAAGCACTAGCAACCAGAGTCTCAAGTTCCGGTCCGATGGTGAGATGGCCCGCCCGCGCCACTCCATGCGTCTCAAACAGTGATCTGACAGGTGAATGAGCCACAGCCTTCCTTGGCAATTAACCACGGAAAACAAACCCAATATGCGAGCGATACCGCCAATGCACACCCAACTACCAATGGAAGGGCGGGTCGCCTAGAGTGTGGCTGTGGCGGGCCACAATCGCCGGAAAGGGGCTGGTGGAATTTGGCTCCGGGATCCCTGGATTTTCCCACGGGCCACGGCCAGCTGTGTTTGCTTTTTACCAAGATCCGATCTGAAAGAATGGCAATACTTTATCTTTCGCTGAATCATGGGCGTGGGAAGGACCCGAGATGACTGTAAAATAGCTTTCCCGAAACAAGATAACCATTCAATTAAGCTTTGGATACCGTCAGAAGAATCTACGATGGAGTCGGGGCCCATTCGCCCATCCGAGTTGCGGTGCGTGTTCTCCCGTTTCGATGGGCTGCAACATGAAGATATTTGGGGTGGGAGTCCCAAGCAAGCGGGAAGCGAAGACATCGCCACATGGGGCCCTGTTCCAGGCTTTTGAAACCCTCAAATGGTAGCAAGGCCACAAAAGTGTATTACTTAGTAATCTTCCAACTACGCTGCATGAATTACAAGTAGAGGGAGCTTGGCGATTATGGGAGTAACCGGCACTGAGCCGAGAGCTCTCATTTCCCACCGTACAGTAGTACTGGGAGGATCACCAAAACCGTGGAGTCGGCGCTTCACCAAAGTATTTCAAGGTATTTCAAGTTCGGGGGCGGGGTCATTTGTAGATCAGGAGATTTATTAGGGGACCTTGGCGAGTACAATTTGGTGATAGATACGGTTTCATCCTGGAAGCGAACAAAATCGTGTGTGGCCACTCGGCTAGTGCCAGATGTTACAATTTCGCCCAGCATCGCGTCGAGAGGCCTGAGAGTATGACGGCTCGCTGGCCCAGCCGGCGCCAAGAGCTGATCCTATTTGGCCACATAATGAATCAATTATACAGTACACGACCAATTACAACCATAGGGGATCAAGAATTAACCCCCAATGTTGCGTGGGAGGGATTCGATATTGATCTGATAAGGAAGACGACATTGATGCCCCCCCCCCCCAATCACTAGCACTTCTAGCCGCTTCAGTCGGTGCCTGAACCAGAAGAAATACTGCTGCTTTTCAACTATGTTGGAGCTTTGGCCGTCTCCTTCTCCCGTCCATACGTGATAGCATCTATTCCGAAATGTGCGCTCGAGTAGCCGCCGACCTTCATCTGAATGTCCATCACGCGCTCCGCATTCTCGACAAAACTCAACGAAGAAGATCACCAGTGCTGAGCATAAATTAGCCTACAAATTAATACTAGTTCGCACCGCCTTCATATCGAACAGGTTGCAGAAATTGGCAATAAATGAAAGTTTACAGTATGGAGATCATATAGTGAAAAAAGAATTTGACGCTTGATGCTCCATGGGCACATGCTCCATCGCGTCTTCCATGATAGAAAGAGCGCCGGATACGAATCACGTCGCTATCGCTGTATGCAGAGTGTACATTGGTTCTCATACATCAGGAAAACTGACATGTGCTCTGGAGGCTCCAGAACGGCCTATGTGGTCCAGTGAAAACTGGTGCATGGATTTGGCTAATTTTTTGCACAGTCATAGATATATACTGTTATAGTAAGAAAAATCAAGCTGGAGCATTCTATATTCTTCACAGCTACATGACATCAAGATCAAATTATAAATTTCATGAAAATGCATGTCAAGCTGCGTAAGAGAATAGAAGACTCGCAGTCCTGAAGATATTCTACATAGTATATATCATCACCATGCAAAAAATTAGCCAAATCCCATGCACCAGTTTTAACTGGACCACATAGGCCGTTCTGGAGCCTCCAGAGCACATGTCAGTTTTCCTGATGTATGAGAACCAATGTAGCACTCTGCATACAGGCGATAGCGACGTTGATTCGTATCACAGGGCGGCTCGCGGTCTTTCTATCATGAAGACTATTTGTACGAATGTGTTGCTGTGGATATTGGCACCAAATGACCCTGCTTCCCCTATTGGGGGTACTGGCTTGCTGGCTTCGTCTACTGTAGTGTTACGACTGTAAGCCCCAGTCACAGGTCACAAGGCCTCTGGAGCGAGGCTTAGAGGGGTGGAGGTCACAGGTCACACCCATCCAGGCCACTCTACGGGGGGAGGGCGGTGTGACCTAGCAACTGGTCACATGTCACAAGCGGAATGGGGCTACCGGTGCCTGCGAATTCTGTAAAGTCACGTGGGGGCTTACGGGCGCTAG
>MU128929.1:15753-148192 GCA_014904985.1 Hydnum rufescens UP504 | reverse complement strand
AAGTTGGACCGCTTGATGCTCCATGGGCACATGTCCATCGCGGAAATCACCCAGTATGAGAACCAATGTAGCACTCTGCATACAGTGATAGCGACGTTGATTCGTATCACATGGCGGCTCGCGGTCTTTCATCATGGAAGACTATTTGTACGAATGTGTTGCTGTGGATATTGGCACCAAGTGACCCCTGCTTCCCCTATTGGGAGTACTGGCTTTCTGGCTTCGTCTACTGTAGTGTTACGACTGTAAGTTCCAGTCACAGGTCACAAGCCTCTGGAGCAAGGCTTAGAGGGTGGAGGTCACAGGTCACAGGTCACAGAGGCCTACTCTCTCTTTGGGCATCACCTGGAAAGACGGACTTGGAAGCGCACAAGTGAGAGTTTCAAAGGTGGCTGGCTAGCCCAGCAGGAACCCAAAGGCTTAGCAGGACCCCCGCGACCAACCAGTAGCCCAGTCCCGGTATTTTGAGGGCGATTTTAACCAAAAAAAATAGATCTAAAGTCCGGGAGTTGGGGCGCAAGAAAGTCTGTAACAAAGCCTCCTATAGCCGGCAAAACAGAAGTCCTTGCATTCCACTACACCATAGACTTGAGAAACAGCACACAGGAGGTCCGAGGAGCTCCATTAGTCTCGTAACCAGACCAAGCCAACGTTCGCTTGGTCTGGTTACGGGACTAGAGCTCCATAGAGGTGTTCGTCCCGGCTGATTCCGGGCCGTGGGATATTATCTGAATGGTTGGTTTTACCGACTTGCATGAGCATCAAATAAAACTGAAAGACCTGCTCTACCACAATTATGGGAAACAATGCAAAACCCAGATACTCTCAAAGAGTTATAGAGTATTCAATCATCAACATCCATAGGGAGGAGCTCATGGGTATCCAGGTCTGACTTTGTAACAACAGTTTCAACACCTTCCACCTGTTCCAGCAGCACATCAACGTCGGGCGAGACGATGAATCGACGGTTCACCTCTCCCAACACGGTCATCGTTTTCTTTGTCTTCCCTTCCTCCCCTGCTTGTGTGTCTAGACACACAATATGCTGTAGAAACGAGGGCTGCGTGGCCGCCGTCACCTATAACGGGACCATCCCAACGTCAGCATATTAACAATATACGCATTCATTAACAAGGGCTCACATCCAGTACGATTCCTTCTCCGAGCCTCATTTTCACAGCCCCACTTTTATAAATCTCCAATCGTCCGATGACGCCGTCGAGTGGTTCTTCAACCTTGGGTAAGGTTTCTGACACTGGGGCAGGAGGCTTCGTTTCTGGAGCGAAAGAAACAGATTTTCGGGGATGCTCGCGTTCTGTTGTGGCAGGAGAGGGCGAGCTGGAATTTTCTAGATCTATGGGGACCGCAAGGCTGCCGCCTTGCCTTTCGGAAGGAGCGGAGTTAGGCGGGAAGCCAAACGTAGGGAACGGTGACGGGAATTGGAAAAAATATAGACGATTATCTTGTGATAACTGTATTGAAGCGAAAGCGACGGGATGACATGAGGAATGATTCCTGTATGGTCACCCAAGCACGGGCGCTTACTTCTTGATTTGCCTCAAAATTGTCAGTCTGCGAAGGTGGCTGCGAGCGACGGATGAAGTCCTCCACCACATCTTCTAGTACTTCTTCCTCCTCACTCTCGCTTAGGTCCAACGCGTTTGCAAGGTCCTTTTCCGCTTTGGTCCCGACGTCAGCAGAATCTAGGAGCCCTGTATCCATGTAATCCTTTTCAGCTTTGACTACCACAATGCCTGATAAGTAAAGCTGCGACGTGCATACTAGAAATGATAAGAAAAGATCTCACCGATGGGTTCCTCAATTTTGTTCATTTTCATCTTCCCACCTTTCGCATTCCTGTCGGCAGCTTTAATGCGTCGGAGAGTATCAGGAGCCATCCAATCCAAGGCCTTCACATCGTTCAAATCTACAATTTCCATGTTTGGTTCGTCTGGATCTGAATATTGTTCGGGGTCCTCCTCTTCTGCTTTGAGCCTATTGGCCCGGCTGAGAAGAGATCGAGCATGGAGTCCGGTATGGGAACCTGATCCGGCTGGGCCAATCGCAGCAGGACCCGATGCACCATATACAATGCGCATGGATGGCGCCGCTCGGCGTCCAGATCCTTCACCGGGACCGAGGGCAAACGGGCCGCTAGCTGTCATCTCCACCGGAGCGAATGACGTCCCTCGTCCTCTACCGCGATCTCCTCGCCCGCGTCCGCGTCCACGCTCAGAAGGTGAAGATTGTTCCTGTTATGAACACGATGGGTCGCACCATACAGCCTGAAGCATGCACACAGACCTTTTTCACTTCTTCCCTAATGCAAACGGATCGCAACGTATCAACGATCGAAGTTGGACGTAGCCCATCGAAAAGAAATAAGTTGCACGCAACTCGGCAGGCTTCTTTCTGGCAAGTACTTTAGGCTGGAAGTTAAGTCTTGGTACACCCGCGCGGGTTGTACTTGTTGGCGTAGTGAGAACATCCGATTTCTTTCCTTGGTTGCCTATAGCTTTTGACGAGGTTGGGTCTGTTGCAGGTGTTGTGCGAAATGATCCCAGTGCTCTGGAGGGTGGGCGCGCTGAGGACACATCACCCGCGACTCCTGGGTTTTCATCATTGTGTGAGCTCCCAGATCCAGAAGATATACCCGACATGAAAGAAAACGTCAATGAGTCTAGCCAGATTTGCATCCGGTGGGCGCGCTAGGATACATTCTGAAAACATACTGATTCCTGCCGCCCACTATCAGTGTATCGTATATTGTTATATTCCTCAGATTTTACAACACCCGGTACTCCAGTACCATTGGCTTCCCTGTTGTTCCGGTCAACCAGGAGGAAGACTGCAATTCACGACGCCAATGACCAAATACCAGCGTGCAGACATTGCAATTATTCTCCTTGGAGATTGCATCCTGGAGAATGTAAAGGGTGGGGACTACAACCTACGGACCTCAGCGTTCCATTAATGGATAATCTTGTCCAGGGAGGTGGATCACAATCTCTTGCAAATATCGCACTACTCAATACCGCATACCTGGTAACGGGGACTTTCTCCCTGTCCTCTTCACACTTTTAGAACTTCGAACAAGTGCGAAAACACTCGCGATGTATGGACAATTGTCTTTGAATCACAACGAATGAGCGACTCGGAGGATCGGACGCTGCAATCTGTGAGTTCCCGGACACTCGTTCTTTTGTGGGGTCCCTTTTCTCTCCATTCTTGGGTGCGGTACTTCTTCGCACCCCTGAATATTCTGCTTGACAGTGTTGGATAGCAAAAATTAGGAGCGAAGGACAATTACGGTACAGTGTCTACGATACAGTGTCTATTGGTTTTGATTGCCACATCGTGTGTCCTTAGGATCACTATGCGTACCCACCACATTCACCTCCTGGTCGAAGTTCTTCCCGTCGCCTTCAACCACTTCGTCCTGATCTCCACCGCGGCGTGCGCAACTGCGAATGCCAATTCTAAATCTATGACCCCGTATGCAGTTGCGGCACCAGCAATTGTGGGAAGATCGATAACTTGTCTCGGAACTAATCTCATCGTTGCAATCTGCCCGTTTGGTCGCAATATCTCTCCATCGCAGCGGAACAAAGTCATGGAGCCATCGGCTATATCCCCCTCCGGGATTCAGCATGTCGAACTTGGCGAAATCAAAGTAATCTGGAGCTACCTCACCTAGACTTTGAATCCAAGCATATTCTCTTGCGTCGTTCGCCGGGGCAGTGAAGTAATATCTCGCCCATTCTCCCCTCTTCTATCGCCGACGTCACGAATGGCACGTACTTCTGCACTGTAGTAATTACTGCCGATGACGAGCCAGGGGTCGTTCCAGCTTCCCGTATTGGGATGGCGGTTTTCTCCGAATCCTGGTGGCATGTATTGATACGTGATGGGCTGCAGTAAATCTGTCATCAGTTTCTCTCGCTTTCTCAATGGTCCGGGAGGAGCTTACCCCCTCGAGTTCGGACCCAATATATCTCATCAAATCATTCCGAGAGGAGGCGTCCCACTGAAGCCTGACGACCACGCGTCCCGGGGCTCCCGTTGGATCGATGGTACGCCAGAACACGTATCCTTGTTGTTGCGCTTGCTCTGCGACTAGTTTCATGACAGGGATAGGGGGCGTTCTTGTTGGGTGAAGTGACTTGGCTTAGCTGGCCTATCCCGAGTGAGTCATGCCCCTTTATACCTCCACTTCCTTCGTAATCGATTCCATCATCCCTGACCACACCACGCCACCACTCCGAGACCGATGACCGTGTGCCCATCATCTCAGGGCGTCTGGCCGTGCACTGGATGTTAAAGTGATAAGTGATGTGACGTCGGTCACAGTCCCTGTACTGCCATCACCCGAAACACACATTACTTTCTGGCTGGATTGAAGTGTACAGGAGGGGCTCTCGGAACACGATCTCTTTCCGAGGAATGTTGCCGCTCCATCTCAATTTGTAGATCGCTGGTGTCGCATGTCCATCTGTTTTGAACCCACTGATGCCATGTGCCAGTTTCCAGGAATCAACAACCCAATGCTGAGCTATGATTCGTATTGGGAACTGCCTTCGGCAAATCCCACCGTCGTCGCCCATTAAAGATACTCATTACCGGTCGCCACATAATAATAGATCGCGGTTACTCAAGACCTTTTTCACCCCCCACCGAGAAATGAGTTGATGCCAGTGGAGTCTGGAACCAGATAATCTTGGCCTTTTTTTAATTCCGAACCGAGGCCCGATCAGCTCGCGCATGAAGCCGTTCATTATGGAATCTCGCACGTTTTTCCGTGCTCGAGTCACCGTAGCAGGGCATAGATAACTGCGAGTGCGTCGTCATCTCCAAAGCCGCCTCCGCAGCCTTCGGGTCCCGTGTATGGACCGGCAAAGGTGTTGATGAAACAATCAAGTGATCGGGGCATTTAATCAGAGTGACTCGTAGGATGCCCCCAGTGTTAAGTTTGCAAGGGAGGGTTTTTGTCTTGCGTCATCGCATCGTTAATATTCTCACAGTTAGGATGATACCCCTCTAAATTTGAGGCTTAGGTTCGGCAAGGCTGGGCCGTTCAATTTAAACCTAAACCATTACGTTTTATCCATCGGGCGGCAACCGGAGCGATCGAGCTAAGGCACCATGACTAGGAAATCCAAGTACTGTACTCGAGATATCCAGACGTTGGGGGGAGTGCTTTGGGCGTTGATGGCGATGGGACACAATAGCCCTATAAGCAGTTTTAGTGTAAAAACATTATAAGTACTGTAATGCGTAGACAATGCCTGCGAAACCCCTGTCACCCAAGAGACCTCTCCAATGCATCATAAATCAGGAAGATTAATGCACTGCTCGGAGCACTTCTCGCGACCGTAACACCGCATCCTGCGTATAAGCCTCTAATCCCTTTTGTTCTGTAAATCTCTTTAAAAACACCAGAAAATGTAGACTTTGGCGACGCAGCTTCGCTGGGTGAGACTTTAAGCGAGGGCGGAGTTCCTCTTCCGTTTGGATCGTGGATTTCACGCAGTCGGCTGGGAAGAGTAAGAAACTGAAAGCAACCCCCGCACAAGCGCCCGACACAGCGGATTCCCAGGCCTTGAGCTGTGGTGGAGGCAACGGCTTATTATACGATGATGCTGACGTGGAAAGGGGTCCGATCGGAAAGGGGGATGCGGTACTTTCGAGACGTGCCCGGCGAGCGAGCAATATATTTGATACCAACTCTTTGGCGCCGAACCACACTACTGAACCTCCAGTTTCTCGAATGAAAGTCCCAGTATGCCCAAGCCAAAGCCCTCGCACACCCTCTGCGGCTATTACTGAGCGGAGGATCCTAAGAGGACCCGGAAGCGACGCTATCGTCGCCGGACGGTGTACGGCCGTCGCTGCGGATATGCCCGCGACTTGGATAGCTGGTAGTGGCGAACCCGCAATCATTTGGACCTGCATTTTGCACTTCACCAATTCTATGGGGGTTCTGAGGACCGACCACAGTGAACATTTGTAACGAATCACGGAGGGAGGACATGAGAACGTACAGGACAAAACTTGTTGCGGCCCCACCACCAGCCGCTGCTATTAGAATATGATAGAACGGGGCCTGAGATAATTCGCTGGAAGGAATGTTTGGTGCGAGGGCACGACGAATATTATTATAGACCAAAAATAATGTCGCATTCTCTGCAGCAGCACCTGCGACGGGTGGAAGAAGACCCTAATGATATTCGTATTAGACGACCATACGCAAGCACAAAATTCAGACATAGTCGGACCCTATATAGCCCGCGAACGCCTTCATACTTCCAGGTCTTGTACAAGCAGTCAATTGGACCGTCGAACCGCGCAACCTTCTCGAGCACTTGGCTCTGCAGCCGAACCTTGCAGAGATCAAAAGGGTGTTCGAAAACCTTTGCGACCATGCCTGCGAACTAATCAAAGCCTAGTTGGTGCACTCAAGATGCCATTGAGCTTCGAACTAACACTTCCGAAGGCAATGTCCTTGAGAACTCGAACAGGCTCCATGGATCCTAATGTTGGTACTGGGGCGTCCATACTCAAACCCAGGGCCTACCAAAAAGGTGCGAAGGCAACGACACTAACGCTCCCGATGGGCGCTTTCCGGTCACACGACTCGGAGTTCCGACGGCAGAATCCGGCTCCAGGTTGTTATATGTTGGTTGCTTTGTTCCTCTGGAACTTGCTGTGTGCCGCGATGGGAACGGGCTATCGTGAGAATGCTCTGATAGACCCCTCAGCATATGACTCGCCTGCTGGTCTCTCTCTTGAACAAGTTCATGTCTATGTGCGGCATGGTGCGAACAAATTCTCAGTGCTATTCTTGCCTTGGAACTCAGATGCTCATGCGTTATAGGTGAGCGGACCCCCGTTGGCAACCGAATGACTAGTCCTCCCGCCTCAATACCTGAATTCTGGCCATTTTGCCGAGTGGCAAGACAATTCAACGCCGCTGTGCTTGGTCATGGTCACGCGCGGGAGACCCAAGAGCTGTTGCGAGTGACTGAACGTAAAGATGGAACTAGCGTTGATGGAGAATGGTGATATAGTCTTGAAACACGTCTCAGCTGCGCCGTGTGGCTGAAGGATTTCCTATTTAGTATGCTTGGGGAACTCACGGACCTGGGACGACAATCCACGCTAGGGATCGGGACTGCACTTCATGATATTTATGTAAAGAGGTACGATCGATTAAGACTTTCCCTTTCATTCTAAACCCCATCATTCCCCTAGACTCAACTTCCTACCCGATGCAATCGATGCCACCACTGGGATTATCTACTTGAGGTAAACTGGTGCATATCCTTTTCCTTGAAATCTACCATTCTCATGTAGCGCAGGTCTACAGCGTTTCCACGGACGATCGAATCTCTCCAACAGGTGAGTGCGATCCGTACTCTCCAAGTCTATTCGCAATCGTTATCCATCAGTGTTTTATAAGGTTCTCCACGGCATATATCCAACTGGCAAGTTCTTGAATGGTTCGGTACCGCGGATTCGTGTTAGGCATCCCATAGATGAGAATCTGATGGGAAATAACGCTTGCGCGCGCTTCAAGGAACTCATGGCTGGTTTTGAACGCGGTCAGTCCTTGAACTGTAGCTTTAACGGGACATACAACTGAACGTGTGCTCATGTAGCCGCCGCGGAGAAATATAACCCGTTGTTAACGACACTGGATGGAAGATTGTCCCGATATATCGGCGGCAACCCCGTCAGAATAGATGGAAAACCCCGGGCTTCTGGAATTTTGGACACTGTAGGTTCTTTTGTTTTCCCCTCATATGCCTTTATATCCCATGGATTGTGCACAGATTCGCGCGGCAGTATCTCATGATGTTAAAGTACCCGCGGAGTTCAAAGATCCGGAGATCATGAGGCCCATAGTACGTCCTTTCGCACCATGGGGCTGCTATCGAATATACCCATAATGGCGTTTTTTTAAAGGAAGAAGCCGTGGTAGCAGAATGGTTCGATGGATGTTAGCATGTCGTTCAGTGAACGAACTTTTTTCTCTCTCACATAGCTGTGGAATTCTTACCTCGTATGACCATTCCCTTTTTATTTCCCTCCCCGCCCTTGCGACATCATGCTACTTTCCAGACAAAAACGACGAAGTCCGTCGACTTGCCGTGGGCCGCCTTCTGGAGGAACTCTCCAGTCGTATGGCGTCAAAAGCTTCGAAAGGCAACGCTGACCCTCTCAAGATAGCCATAAATGCATGCCACGATACCTCCCTTGCCGGCCTATCCCAAACATTGGACGTGTTTGATGGAAGGCAAGGGTTTTTGTTGACACTCCGAAGGAAGGAATTAACGCCTTGGGTCATCCTTCGCGCATCGGGAATAGATGGCCTCATTTCACAGCTTCTATTACTTTTGAGTTGTTCAAAGGAACTCCAACAGCTCCAAAAGGAGTCTTCCAGAAATTTTTTGGCTCATCAGAACCTGCACCACACTGTGCGTCATTGCTCATCAACTTCAACTTTCCTCCTGTTAACCGGGTCAATACATATTTGTACAGACGTTCGCATGCGATATGGGAATCGCTCCCTGAAACTTCCATTGTGTGCGGCCCCGGGGAGGCATTTACTGGGCTCGCCGGAATTCTGCACCCTCGAAGCGTTCTCAAAGCGTGCTACAGAGCTTGCTCCTATTGATTGGGAGAGCGAATGCCAGGCCACGACCACGAGCAAGGCCAAATTAAAGATCACCAAGGCTGCAGATGCAGCCGTGGTGACTCAGCAGATCGTGCCCGCGAAAGTGGTGGTAAAGGAAATATGATCGGACTCGTATGCGTACCCATATGTGGCGAACCAAGTTACCCCGCATTCGACATCGATATGACAAGCGCCAGTATGATCTTTCTGTTGGGTTGAATTAGATGACTATAGAATATCAATCCTCTTTGCTAAACAATGGGCACCTCTTTCTCTGGACTTCGGTGAGGACCTTTTATGGATGACAATGGTATTGAACCACAAATCTGAGGCTAGTGGTAGATACATTAAATTAAGATGGAAGTGGTCCGAAGCCATACGTATGGTATAGTACAGATTTGAAGGCGCACGGGATCCCAAACACGGGGTACAAGCTCTAGTGGCATAAAAATACAAAGTAGCTTGGTGACATGTTAACTTTGACCCTCCTGTCTTGCTGAGACAAGGCCGATATGCTCTATAGCGCGGGATTGTTCTAATTGTTCGACCAGAAGCCAAAAATGAGTAAGGAGGTACCGGGACACATCACACAATACATGCCAAGGCATGCGGATTTCATTGAGCGCAAGGCAGCGTCGTAGCGTTCATCCCTTTCTTCTTGGAGTGCGTGGAATTCGGCTTGTTGGGTTTCGCAAAGGGTCTAGAGAATTGAAAAAGCCTCTTAGAAGATGGAAGGAATTAAATAAACAAGGGGGTCATTGGGGATTCTGCATACCAAAAAACGCTCTTGTTCTTCTAGTAGCTCGCCCCACAGCACTTTTATGTTCTCCTCAATCTCGGTATACTCGGCTAGCATCGTCTCACGCTCGTTCAGCCTGTCGCCTCCGAGATTTAGACATTTAGATCATCCTCGCGAAAGAGGACTTGCATGTCTACAAAGGCGGCGTTCATGGCCAGAGCACCATTGGTAATCTGGACCCTCTTGTTAGACGAGTCCATCACTCTGGAGAGAAACTGGAGGCAACGCACGCACGTATCGAGGTTTTTGCGCGTCGTTGCGAGAAGTTGAAGTTCTTGTTGCTTCTTCTTCTTGACCTTATCGGCTAGTGGAAGCACGCGTGTAACACAGTAAGAAGACAGATAGAAATCCGATATTCACCTTCGATCTTCATGAAAAGCTCGAGGTATGCTTGCTGGCTAGGTTCAAATATCAAAAGACGCGACGCGCAGTTGTCGGCAGCGGCCACGCAGCCTACCCATCATCGCTATCACCAGATCCTGAGGTATGACCAAGCTCTTGCCATTCTGATTCGTCGGCAAGTGGCTTGCTTCGTTTGGTAGGTTTTGGAGGCATCGGAATGATCGGATGTTTATATTGTTGTTGTTGCCTGTTGGTATAGTCAACTTGACTCAACAGCGGCAATCGGCAGCTCACGATGCCGAAGAGACTCAGAGAGTCTGATGGTCTCTCGAAACTACCTGACACGGTGAGAGATGTCTTCATGCCTGAGTATTCATCACTGAGCGCATCGTAAATAGGTGGGCTCGCCCAGGAGGCAACGCGTTCGCAACACAGCCCATGCGGCAGATTTGTCAATGCTTGCACTCGGGTTTCGGCCATCGTTCACAACACCGAAGGGAAAACAAACGCCCAGGATGTCTAAAGAGATAGCTAAAGCGGGATGCCAAAGAGTTTGCACGTTTCATCGACTCGAATTCACGCGATGCTCGTCGTTCGCAGCAGTCCATCACACCAGTGAAACAGAAAGGGACGCTACTCCAGCCGAGTCCATCGACTTTACTACCGTCGAAGAAACCACTCCAGCCAATCCCCGATGCATTTGCATTCCTCCCAATTTCTTCGCACCCAGCTGGTGCATTTGAAAGCCCGAAGACGCGTTCAACGCCTCGAATGCCTCCTTCACATCCCCACCGGAAGCCTGGTTCTTCCACCGATCCCAAAGTCACACCTAAACGCGTCCTTCCCGTACCCCCTCCCCCCACTTCCACACCGGGATGGCGAGACAACGTCTTGACCTCTTCCAGAACCCTTGTGACCCCATCAACAACACGTGTGGTGGAACGGCTCGAATTCGGCTCTTTTCATGCCTCTGGATCATGTGCGACTGATCTCGGAGAGTTTCATCCTCAAGCAGATGGAGCAGATGGAGAAACTGCTCGTGGCCTCGAAATCGGTTCACCGAAGGACTGGCGGGAGCCTGGACGTAGCGGCTTCATTCGGTATGTCATTCCACTGTGTATCCCGTCTAATTTCACGGACACTAACCATTGGATAGGAATGGACTTGCTGAGAGGGCTTCATCTCTTATCGAAACTAGCGAAATACGATTTGCGCTCTGGCATGCCGAGACGCTTCGTTCTGGCACGACGGCGCCGCTTCCCCTGACCAATAAACCAAAACCTTTCGCCGTTCCGCACCTTCCACGCTCCCAGACGATTGAAGTACATGGGAGGTCCTCCAGGCGTGCGTTTCCGCATCGCCAATATTATTACGAGTGATGACAGTAGAGGGAAGGAGTCTCGTGGCTTTGTTCTTGCGCAATGCACCGATCATCTCCTCTGGGCCTCGAAACGGCGGCTTGATCGGGCTGGAGCTCAGGACGTTGAAGGCGAAGGAAGCGCAGAAGGATTCGATGAAGCCTCGAAGGGCTCAACAAATCATCAGGGACTGGTCTTGTTCTCATTGCCTTTGAGGCAGTTAGGAACCTGGCCGTGGTGGGCTCGGCATTTGCTCACGCGAGACGTTGGTAGTTGGAAGAGATGTGATGGTGTGGGAGCCTTGGTATGAAGTTACCCTCACGAGCAAACGAGGGGGAAACCATGAGGATTCATCCATTTTATTTTACCAAAGAGCTACGTTATGTTCACGATTCCAGGTAGTCTAATGTTGTTGTATGCTCATTTGTACGAAATCACCTAATCTACCACGGTTGGAGCTGGTATGCACATGAAGCTGCAGATTTGCACATCACATTTCTAGGAGATCCTCGTACCCCTCCAATGCATGTCGTGAACGAGAAGGATCGTACACTTTATTCTAATCACGCTAACAGGAACATACAGAGAGTGTGATGATACAAAGTCCACAGGTGCGGTCATGAGGGAGAACACAGGCTTCTAGTGATTCTGTGGCTAAGTGTCTTCATCCCACTGAGCCGGTACGTTGCTAGGGTTCCGCAGCGCCCTTGATGAAGAAACGATTGGACTTGGTACAGCGCCAAGTCCAAGGGTCGATGACGAACCCAGTACCGAGTCCGGGGGTCTAACCGTCGCCGGGGAGGATCCACCCCCATTCACGTTTGATCGCACAACCGCACTAGCAGTTTTCGGCGCAGTGGCAGCAGAGGATGTCGACACGGCAGTAATGGGGGGTTTCGAGGGGTGGAACTCCCCCAAGTAGGAGAAGAGCCTGCAGTTGCTGGACTTTTCTTCAATTCCGCAAGAGCACCAAGCCGGCGGGTCGAAGGGGTCGCTGACATTGCGGAACCTAAACCACCGGGTGCGATACTACTAGACGATGCTTTGGAAAGTTGAGGATCAGGGATGCGCGTATCTAGCCGTTTCGTGAGTTGAACACTGGGAAAAATTGATCAGGCACAATGCCTAGTAACTTCCGGATGCACGAGAACTTGTTCACCTTCGATGAGGTTCCTGATCAACGTCCACCGCATTTATTCGATACACCTCGGCCACCTGACAGAGAAAACATCAATGAAAGCATACTACGCTGTTGGGAAAGCATAATCGACCTTGTGTACAAATTCGCGACGCGACAATGGCATATGAGGAAGAACGACTTGAAGTTTCTTATCGACGCCACGAATCTGCGACAAAAATCAGGGAAAGAGAATCAGACCAGACATTGTGGGAGCAACAAGGTGAACACCGCCACGAGACACCGGACTTACTCATTCAGGGCCTTCTCCACCATGCTTGCAAACGGCCGATTCAGACGAAAGAACACCATCAACTCTTCGGGCCACGTCACGCCAAACAACTTTCCCCTGGAAACTCCCCCACTTGTGCTAATATCGATCCCAAAGGCCTCGGCAAGGGTCCGACTACGTTTCGCTGCTGCACATTCCTGGGCACACTTGAGTTGAAACGATCCACTTCCTCGTGACGTCGGATTCGCAGTGCATGCTCCGCAGGTTGCAGGTTGTTGCAATCGTCCGCACTCGCAATGCAGAGTGACGACAGCGCGACAGGGCTCATCTTCGGGGCAAGCGGACGGTGCATGACTAATGGATTCGGCTTTCAGTTAAGGCCGTGGATTAATGAGCAAAGACAAAAAGAAAGAGATACGAACCACTGCTGCACACACACATGCTGTTGGGGATGGCTGCATAGAGTGATCAAATCGCTGTGAGTGAAACATACGACTAGACGCTTAGGTCTACAACAAACCATAGTTTTCTCGGCTTTCCACAAAGCTGTGCGCACGACCCACAGTCCCCAGAATGGCACAACCTATCACACTGGTGAAATCCACAGTCCATGAGTCTACGGGGTTGAAGAAGCGATGGCAAAGTGTCAGGCACGGACAACCAGAAATATATGATAGCAAGTAAGCCTACTTTCCGCAAGGCTTCCCGCATGACACTTTCTCTTGTGAGCAGCTAGCACCGCAAAACATGAAGCCCTTTGAGGTTGCATAACCAGATCGAAGGATCATTCAATCGGCTTACCGAATATTACTGACAGAAGTCTTCCCGCAAACGCAAATTTTAGAAGTGAGAAAAGGGCAAGGAGGACAATCACCATCCTCGTGACACGAATGTGGCGATTTGGTATGTCCACAAGATGGAGGCGGTCTCACACAAGGGTAAGAACATTCAATCTGACAAACCAATAAGCAATTAAGCAACGGTGAGGATATCCCGGTGGTCAGTGCACCTGCCTTGGTACCGCAAGGTACTGGTGGCTCTAATATCGTCCTTCCACAGTTACATATCATCTGAAGTAGTGTACCAAGGAAAAGTGAGTTCCGATGCCCAGACTGCGTTCGATCACCAAAGGAGTCGTCACCTCATCAAATGTAGATTGAAGACACGGCGGGCAAGGGCCACGGTGGTCAGATTCTGAACAGAGATGGTTCCCACACGCCAACTGCTTGTTGCACGTCTAAAGAGAGCCAATGTCAGGGTAGGCTGGTCCTATATCGAATATCATGCCATTTCATACGTACCAGATCACAGGCATGCCAACCTTCCAGATCTTCGACTTGGAGGGCACTCGGGTCAAACACCCGCTTTTTCCCCTTCCCAATCTTCCGCTGCTGCCCTGCAAGTGGACAACACACTCTCACACAGGTATGTCGCCCACAATGCCTCATCCCCGTACATTTAGTGTGGCACAAAATCTCACCTTGCCCAGCTTCGAGCGCCAAGCGACGCGCAGAGCACGAGATGTACCTCACCGTCTCGCCGCAGCGGCACGAGACAGATATTGGCACAGTGCACGGTTTGCACGGTCCCGAGTGACAGGTGGATAAGCAGCCATGTGAGCACGTCGCATGCACTTTCCCGCACGTGGATGTACATAGAGGGATATCGTCGGTACATTTGGTCCGATGACCGTTACCAAACGACTCTATAGTCTGCTTTCCGCAAGGACAAGTGTTCACCACGGATGGATCTCGGGGACATATGGCAGGTATCGGGGAGGGAGGATGACAAGTCTGCAAAACAAGCGATGAATGAGGAGCCCTTTTGTGTCAATTCAACGTAGTGCCAAGACAGGTATTGACCTTTGAGCACGTATGTATGCTACAGGCGAAGAGGCGTTCACATAGGTTTTCGCATTGGAAACGTCCCTCCCATTCTTGCGGTCGTCCGTCCTCAAATATCAGGGAGATTTTGGCGTCACCATCTCCACATTTCACGGTCTTCGTGTCTTTCCCACAGTAACAGCGAACACGTTCCGTCTCTCCACACTCTCCACACTCGCCAGGATGGCATTCTCGTTGGCAAGTATGTTTACCGCAAGGCAGGAGCTTGTTGCATGTCCTGCCACAAGTTAAACGTTGTTCGAGAGAGCTGTGCAGTCGAGTGCAGCGCATAACGAGGATTTCTTGACCACAATAACATTGTTGCTCCACCGAAAGAAGACAAGGAGGGCAGGGGCCAGGATGACAAAGCCTATCAGGACAGTCAGAAAAGGACTCACAATCCAGGGGTGAACGAAGCACACATAGAGCAAGGATGTTCGCATGATCGAGGCCGCATGCAGTTCTCGGCACAGCTATGGGGGGTAGCTAGACGGCCGGCCTTGGGATCTTCGACTCTCCCGCAAAAGCATCTGAAAATAATATTAGCCCTCAGTACCGATTACAAGTGTGACGACAGGCCTACTTGTAGCTTTGAGGTACTTCGTGACGCTTAGTCTGGCATCCTGGGCACCGCCACTCACCCTCACGGTCCTCATTCCGGGCTCTATATGCATCGCGGGTTTCTTTGGTGCCTAAGCAATTAAAAAAATGCACCATCATTAAAATCATAACCTCGCACGTTCAGAAAAGAACACACTTTTCTGAGCCCAAGATCGAACACATTTTAGATGAAACGTTGTCCAACAGCAGGTGTCGACAGTTTCCGATAATGAACAGGACCATATTGGTTGGGCAGGATGTATGGAGTTAAAGCATATAGGACAGTCGAGGGCGTCGGCTTTGTGAGTAAATGAGTGAATTAAACGAGATGTCAAATCTAGGTCTGCCGTAGATATAGGTGCGATAGAAGTGCGTCCCAATGTGGCGTTCGAGCCAGATGCGCCTTCGGTGGTTAGACGCGTGCCAAAATTCCTCCGAAAGTGTTGTGGCCTTGGCCCTCGTCGTGAATTGTCACTATCACGGGGGTTCCCTCCAGCTTTATCGGGGGTACCATCCGAATTGGAAGGTACAACAGGATTGCTGGGATTCTTAGCACGCTCTCTGCGAGGTCGGCCAGATGTGGTACCAGGCGCTGCAAGGCCTTCGCTCGCTCGAGAGTTTCCATCTTGAGGCCCCAGAGTAGAAGCTGCTACCCCGCCGGGACCCGCGTCGCCTTGAGACGGATGTATTTGGTTAGAAAGCGACGGCTTCTTAGGTAGCCTATTCCTGGTTCGTTGGCGGTGGTGTGGAATGGATGCTCCAAGGGAAGAACCAGGGCTCTGTGCAGCATCCGCTGGGGAGAATAGCGCGGTCTCAGCCTGTACAGACATTCGCAAAGGGGATACAAGGAGTGCTTAGAAATGACTAGGAAGCCCAGGATAAATACACTCGGGCGCGGCAACTTCCAGCGGAGTCACAACCGCCATCGTCATGCTGGCCAAATATCCGACTTAATACTGGTTCAAGGACGAAAATGGAAACCGAGGCAACGAGATATTCAAAATTGTGAGTGCACGAATGTGATGCGCCGGGCCACCATCCACACGTGGGGATGGAGGCGCGGGCGTGTATATGCATGCGGTCGCTAAATAACTGGGTGTAATAGTACCAACCGAGATGTAGATGGAACAACATTTAATATCGCATCACGTAGTAATATTACTGCAAAGACCCATTCGTGAGACCGGCCGGAAAACCTGAGAAGTCTACTTGGTCCTGTACAAGCTGTCCAGTATTCGTCATGTATCCAATGCGTAGTCGTAATCGCACTTGACTCTACAAATGAAAGCCTCCGCCTGGTGAGCAATTATTATTCCTGGCAAAGGGTGATAATGCATACCCCTTGAGGCGCAAGTACCCGCATCTGCTGGGTCTCAACAGCACCTGGGCTGATCGTCGTATTGGACATTGGGAGCATCTGCAATTGCTGAGTCTGAATGTATCACAAATAATTGTCAATCGGAGACACCACGTTGGGAACATCTATAGAACGAAGCCACCTGACCTTAGGGACTGCAGCCTGGAAATTAACATTGCTGATTGACTGCGCGCCAGAGACTTGGAATCGGGCAAGAATATTTACTACACCAGGCCGCGCAGGAGAAACCTGGGGTGTGAGTGTGATCTTCAGAAAAGACTTCTCATATGCGGTATACGAATTAGCGGGTGTCGCAGCAGGTACGGGTGCGGGTGCGGGCACAGGCACGGCACAACTGTCTGCTGTGCTGGAACCACCGACGGTGTAAACCCAAAGGGAGAGGAGGACTGCAATAGTGTGGGCGAGGCATACGATGAGGGCGCAGCGGGTGAGACGGCGGGTGAGGCTGAATGGTTGAAAAGGTCAAGAATATCATTGACAGCACTTTGGCGCGTCTGGTGGGGAGCCGTAGGGTTGACGAGGTCGAGGCCGAAAATACTGTCAACTACATTTTTGGCAATTTGTCCCCCATTTGTGTCAACGCTCACTGGTTCGTCGGAACCGATTAACTATTGGGCAAAGATAATGGTCAGGAACCGACATCAATATAGAAAGGGGCTGGAGAATTACATCTTGGTCCTGGTGATTTGTCGAACCCACGACACGATTCTCGCTCACTACATGAATCTGAATGAGCTTCCCATGGTTCACTTCCCAAAAATTCCAAAGATTTACCAGTTCCTATCACAGTTGCCTTGATTTCTGGAGCTGGCATCTGCTCCAAAACACCAACTACAATCTCCCGCTGGCCAAACAGGCTGTCATACTCAACAGAGCGTTGTTGGATTTCAAGTTCAGGACTCGTGGAGTATTGAGCTAGGATCCCCATGATTCGTTCCCGTTGAGCATCAGACACCACAGGCCGAGCGTACAACTTAGTCAATGAAGTAAGAACCAATTGACGGGTGAGAACGTTGGTGTATGGGGAATTTAGAACCGACTCTTCCAAGTCTACAATGTTGGCATCGGTGATCTGCTAAGTCGGATATGTTAGGCGAATTCAGAGGAACGTTGAATAAGGGCGGACCACTGTCGGAGTCTCTTCATCAACGAGGCCCCCTTCAAGAAGGGCATCACCAAATTCTCCTAATATCCACACGGCAGCAAGTGTAAGAGACTCTTGGGATATATCATCCTTGAGGGCCGAGTATAGCCGGGACGCTGTGTACGTCTGCAGCTCTGGGGTATGTGACACCAGTCGGATGAAGGCTGAAAGGATTTCTTCTCGAACATAATTGCCCGCCTACGAACAGAATTTTCTCAACACGGGGTCCAGATGATCGTACTGCAGCACACTCACCAATTTCAGAACTCGCAAAACAGTATCAATGTGCCATCGTTTATTGGGGGCGTATCGTTCCGCAGCGAGGCATATCTGTGTGGTCATCCCCAATTTGAATTCGTTGTCTGCAACTTCGAGGAAGGCAAGTAACTCTCGAATCAAGACGCGGACGGTGGACTCAATGATAAGAGCGTATGACAGTTCTAGTGCTCGCCGACGAATAGAAATGTCACCATCTCGGAGACAATCCAGGATGATATTTCGATGCCTCTGGACCGCGTTTGTGTCCATAGAAACAACTTTGCTCAAAGTGTTCAGTGCAACGTATCTGAGAAAATGGGGGACGTGAATGAACGTGACAATACGAAACTAGATGTTCCAGACCGTATGTTATTATCTCGGTTGCTCAAGAATTTTCCCAAGATGTTGATTGCCATTACCCGGAGACTGCTGTCCGCTTCAATCTCCAATATCGTCATAACAGTCTCATACAAAATTGCGTTGCCGACATTTTTGGTAGAGTCCGTGTTCGTGGCGACCTAGATGTGGTGGCGATGCGTTTCACGATCGAAGTTGTACGAGAGGCGAGAAACCAAGAAGACAAACCTGCGCCAAAATGTCGTTCATGATCTCGCTCGCCTTTTCGTCTCCCTTACCCAACAGTCGTAACAACCTTAATATTTTGATTTGAAGGAATGGGTCTGTGATGCCGGAAACATCGTGTTCGGGGCTATATCCCGTCGTAACCAGTGATTTCAAGTGGCGAACAAGCAGAGGAACGGTCTGGGTAGGATATGAGGCTAGGCTATCGCGGAGATATGGAAATAATGATACCTTGCGGAATTCTTCCGTAGTATCCTTGTCTGCCTCGCACATTTCAATTATTAGTGTCACACCAGACAACAGGACACCGTGGGTACGATCAGAAAGAAGGCCTTTGGCTTTAGAAATGAAGTTTGGAGCGAGATCCGGGACTCTGCGAATGACACGAAGAGCGCACAGTGCGGCCTATAAGGGGGAGAAGGTCCAATAATCACGTTAGAAATTTCGAATCTTTAAGATGGGAGCTCGAGAGAGGACCTTCTTTCGAATATACGCGTTAGATGATCCCAGAAGTTTTTCGATCTCATTGCTGAGATCACGCGACATTTCCTCGGATGATATGTTTGCAAATGTACATAAGGCGAGCCCAACGGCGTACATATTCGAATGGTTCATGTCACTGAAGTGAGAAACACGATGATCAATGTGCCACAGTGATGTCTGAGAGATCAAACTGATACTAACTTCTTCAAAGAATTGGTCACGAGCATGAGCACTTCTTGATGCTCATCCAGTAAAAGCATGATACCAAGATAGCCAAGTCGTTTATCGGAAAATCGGGGGCTCGCTATTAGCTTGAGGCATTCTATTTGGCCGAAATGGGCTTGGTAGCCTAGCATATGAATATACAGGAGTTTGGCGATATTGTTGTGACGGGCAAACGAGTCTTCTTCTCTAAACGATGTCCGAATCGCAGCAGATTCGTTCTGTATCAGAGCACGCTCATCCGCAAGGGTCTGCATCATTTAAAACTTGAGATAGCGGAAGAGTATGCATTGTTCAATGCGCACCTTGCAAGCCCGGATGGCCTTGATGAGAGCTAAACACATGTCATTCGTCAGAGCTCTCTGCACCCAGGGAGAGCGGCACGAACCCTTGAGGTTGTGGGACACCATGGCCCAGGCTGAAGTTACCTTGGACTACCAAGGTCGTACCCGAACGAAATGAAGGATCCCGTGCGCCCAGGTGTTTGCCGAAAATGGCTGCTTCCGGCGAATCGCAATACAGTAGGGCTCCTTCCACTAGTGTTGCCAAAGACTTGACCTGAAGTCGGCTTAAGTCCGGAGTCAGTCGGTTTTAAGTCAAGTCAAGTCGAATCCTTTGATTACAAATCTTTGGGCTTGACTTGACTTGACTGGGCTTGAAGTCGACTCGAGAGTGACTTAGGCAAACCAATGACACAATCCTTCAAACAAGAGTATAGCATAGATAGAATATTAAGGACCTCCATTACCAAGTGGTAAATCATGGAATAAAAAATGAATAGGTGTTCCCTTTGAGTTCGGAAACCAGGATGAAAAAGCAGAACCACCTTAAGCCCTGGGTGGGGATGCCGGCCTCCCTGTAGAGGCTTTGTACAGATGTCCCAATTAGACTGACTATTTCCGTCCCAAGTGTATGGTGGGTAAGGTCCCAAGTAAATCACCTGATTTTTACAGGCCAGGCTCCGAATGGGTGCTAGTAGGAAACTGTATTGAGCCTGTACCGCTATACGCTTCGATGCAGTGATATGTTAAGCGTAATTGGGTGCTATATTATCCCTATGCAAACGGGACCCAGCTCCATGTAGTAGAGGGAGGCTGCTTGTGAGCGACAGTATTTGACCCCCTGATTACTAAGCAGGTGAGGACGAATTTGGTTGATTGGCAAGCCTCGGATGCTCAGGTGAATAGGGAAATGACAGGAAGAATATACACAAGAGATCCTTAGTATTTTGTGGGCCCAAGCCCGTCTTTTATAGTATTTACAGGAAGTCAGAAAAAGCACATGTAAATGGGATAAGAGAGGGAAAAAATGTCCGAGTACCAGTGGTGCCGGTGAAGTAGAGGGTAAAATATTTCCGGTGAAACCTGGCTGTGAGATCTGGTAGATTGGCAAGCAGCGAGTCCATCTGCTAGCTTGGTAGCCATATAGGGGTCGCGCTTGTCTCCGTCAGCGCGCCCGGCCGTTTCCGTTATCATTCACTCCAACAGCTCCAGGCAGATGCGGTGGATAAGTTAAAGAGCTGAGGATTGTATGTAATGCCCACCGTTCTCCAACTTTAGTACCTATAGCAATGTCGCAGTGAACGGAAGCATAATAATTGTGCACAAACTGGCATCACGCTTCCGAGGAGATTAATATGATTACTATGAAGGCCAGGATGACCTGGACCGGCGGCAGGGCTCCCTCTACAATTCAAGCCACATTTAGAGTCGACCCCCCAAAAACCCACTCCGAGTGTTATGAGAAGCCAGAGGGGAATTCTACAGCACATGTGCGTATTGCTGAATGTCCGTTGAATGGTATATCTTCTAGCAAGTTGAACCTCCTGACATGGTAATCCACCAAATGACGGTCAGTTTTAGATGTTGACGCAAACCGGTCCGGGAGATTTCACAAGCTGACCCAGGGAAACAATGCGTAAATGAAAAAGCTCGAGAAAGGGATGGGAAGCGAAAGAAAAATGTAGAGCACACTACTGTTAATGTAACAATCAGAAGCAAGGGAAATGAAATCTGCGAGGGTGGAAAAGGCTCCAATCTGATATAGTATCACCCGGCAACGTGCCGCGGCACCCATCAGTGCCGAAAGATAAGCCAGTCGTATGTAGCCCGGAATCGGTTGTGTATAATGCCATCAGTTGCCATTAGTTGGATGGATGCCGTCCTTGAACGAGAATGAGACTTATCCTACAATTACGGACACGATGCAATCGCGCTTCCATAGTAAGCGTGCATGACGACACAAGCTGATTATCCTGCAGCCGCCGATATATTAGTAATCCAACTTATGTAATCCATTTCATCCCAATCCGAAAATTTTTGACCTCCCAATCCCATTCCAGGAATCCAGGTGGATCAGGCCTGGGAAGGGGGTTATTCTCTCGCATGTTCCGACTCCCAAAATTACCGAGATGGAGTTCCGGCCGCTAGTAGTGATCAACTCTGCTTCAAGGAGGGTGGCTCAGTCGAAAAAAACGTCTTAACGATCTCATGACACTGCTTTGAGGCCAATGTAACAACACCTACTCCGTTGTTCTCTTGGAGATTGGGATAAAAAAATACCAATCTTCGCGACTCCGCGACTCAGTTGAGCCGAGGCGCGGCAACAACTGGTTTGAACGGCGGAAGCAGACTATTATTCGAAGCAGGATTGATCGGGTACGTACAGATATGCATTGATAACTACGTCGTTTATAAGGCATGGTATCTTGGATTCGCCTGGACGTGTTCTTCCTCTAACATCGATGACTCTTGTTGCCTCGTCCGATCTTTTCCTACCGATTAAAATCGGAGATGTCGAACTAGAACATCGCATTGTCATGGCGCCCCTCACTCGATTCAGGGCAGACGATTCTCACGTGCACAGGGAGGCTGCTGTAGAGTACTACTCGCAGCGAGCATCCACACCTGGAACCCTTATTATTTCTGAGGCCACCCTCATTAGCCAGAAAGCTGCCGGAATCCCCAATGTCCCTGGCATTTGGACGCCTGAACAGATACAAGGGTGGCGTAAGGTGGGCATCCGTGAATAATTCCGGTCCTTTGCTTTGAAGTCGTGCTGAATATCTATCAAGATCACCGACGCCGTCCACGCTAAAGGCTCATACATGTTCTGTCAGCTGTGGGCTCTCGGAAGAGCGGCTTCACCTGGGGCTGTTGCCGCGACTGGCGATGATTATGTTGGCGCCTCAGCCATCCCTATGGGACAAGGAGAGGCCCCTAGGCCCCTTTCCATCAAAGAGATACGTGGATACGTCCAGGATTATACTCAGGCCGCCAAGAATGCCATGGAAGCTGGCTTTGATGGAGTAGAGCTTCATGCCGCAAATGGTTCGTCGTCATATCTTTTTCTCGGGCTTAAATGTCTCAACTATGCCTTGCTAGGCTACCTCCCCGATCAATTCCTGCAGAATGTTACCAACAACCGTACCGATGCGTATGGGGGCACGATCGAAAATCGTGCCCGTTTCATTCTTGAGGTTTTGGAGTCCCTTACCAATACACTTGGACAAAGTCGTGTGTCTGTCCGATTGAGTCCATGGTCTAAGTTTCAAGGTACGGTACTCACGTCAGCTCGAGGGCGTCACCCCACCTCATTTTGATTGCAGGCATGCGGATGTTGGATCCCCTTCCCACTTACATTCATCTCGTCAAATCTCTGACTACTGCCTTCCCTAACCTCGCTTACATCTCGCTGATTGAACCGGACATATCTGGCGACACCGATACCCTTGGAAAATCCACCACCGACACGAACGAGCCCTTGCGAGAGATCTGGGCACCACGTCCGGTCATCCTTGGGGGCGGTTTCACCAATAAGATTGATCTCGCTGTGAAGAAGGCGAATGAAAAGGGCGTGTTGATATTGTTCGGCCGGGCCTTCGTTGCTAACGTACGCTCTCATATTGACACTCATTGAGATGATTCCGCACTGATGCTTCTCTCCTTCAGCCTGACCTTCCGGAAAGAATCCAACTGGGGATGAAGTTTACACCAGTCAACCGTAAAACGCTGTATTTGCGGGGACCGAATCAGCGTAAAGGGTACACCGACTATCCGTTCGCGAGAATTGAAGGGTCGCACCTGTGATTGGCTGATTGTTCCCCCGACGTACAAGCTATCGGAACGCATCCATGTGGCGTCTACTTTGTGCTGTAGACTCTTTACTGTGAAATCCGATGAATGTTGTGTCGTGCCGTAGAAGGAAAAGAAATCGAGTCGCCCAGGGAGTGACAGGCAAACGCAGAAAGTTGAAGCGAAGATGCGACCATCAGAAGCACATATATATCACAATGGGCTGGCAAATAGTATACACGCGCCAAGAGGCACATATACGGAGTGCCTCTTGTATATCGATTGTGAAAGTTTCGTTCCATTGCGCTATGCTTTCCCATAAACCTCACGATAATCCGGCTCGCCTCTTTCCCCAAAACTGTTGGAACTGGACACATTGCTTAGTCAGCAATGCTCTCGGGATGTACCGGATGTTCAATTGTTTGCTGCTCTGCTGTTCTAAGCTCTATTTCTGTTGTTGTGCTAGTGGTTCGACCCAATTCCCCGCAAAAAAAAACTGTGGATCAGAGTTTTACGCTACGTTCCATGAAGGACCCCTGACCACCGACCCAGAGGAGCCACAGACCACAGTTGTTGTAATTTGGAGCCATTGTATTGCTCTCCAAAAACTTGCAAACCGCTCGCAGAATTCCCCCTTCTAGTGGTAAGAGGTCCATGATTCCTCTCCCATGAACTCCATAGGTATTAGACCCATTTTACTGCCGAATGTGTGGTACTGAAGTTAGAATGCGTCAGGAAGTGACGAGATGTAAGTGTGCACTGGCAAGGCCAAGTGATGCAAGGGAAACAAACCTACTCCCCGGAAGAGATACTCACATAGTCGCTCCGACTCGCTCGTCGTGAACACACCTGCAAGGGGCATATCACCAATCCGTTCATTGAAAAGTTGATTACTGCTGAATTGGTGCATGTCATCCTCACCATAAATACCCCTTCAATGAAGACGGAACTATTCGGGACGAAAGCCACGAAACTTACAGTTGTTTCAGCACCTTCAACTTTCATCGCTTTTTCGACGATTGAGCTGCATTCCATAGTCTCTGGTATGCGTTGAGTCATACTAGCAGTTGGCTTTTTCATACTCAGTTCACGCAGATCGTCCTCCATCGTCACAGAGAAGGTTGCATCCGAAGCCACGCGCTCCGAGGCTCTCGCACAGCCTGATTGCGTATTCCCAAATCGTTCGCTCGCACAGTACTCTGCTCCTGCATGCACTATCTCGATGTCGACCCGCGCGAAGGAGCACATACACCGAATAACGAGAAATCCAACGTTCAAGTGCCCCAAGATAAGCTGGATGCCATTAGCCGCGAGCACGGTGACGCTTACACCAGTGGTGTTCTGGTACCGGTAGACACCATGATTGTTGAAAAGGAGGGATGGCCCAAATCCGCCATAGAACATGGTGGGTTGTCCTTGGGGGGGGCGACGAATGGGGCGGTGGAACGGGAAAATATTATCTAAGAACCCAAATCAGTACAGGGCACAGTATACGGCATCAGAAAACAGACCAATCCCTGGCGGTCCACTAACCACCACACCACCTTCACAGCCGATTTCGCTGATGATTTTATAACATTGACAATATTCCTCTTGTATCATCTCTTTCCCCTTAGTTTTCCACAACAATTGGGGAGGAATATTGGCGATTTTGACGTCCATCCGCATATCCTGGACCATATTTCCTTCGGAATTTGGAAACCAGGGGCCAGATGGTCCTCTTCTCTGTCGGCAAAGGAGTCCCCCAGAAAGTCTCATGAAGTCGTTGAAAGATTCCATTGCTGGCTCTAATACCGTTCTCGTCAGGAATGAGGGTCCAGACATCCTTTGGGCAAGCCATTTAGACGTGATTCATAGTAGTGTTCTGGAACAACAACCCATACCAAAATGTTATCATGACCTTCGGGATGTCCACTGCCCTCATCTCCAGCCGGAGCCTCACCCTTCCCCTGGATCTGTCAAATCGATGTCGCCAAAACCAGAGTCCATACCTTCCTGATGGCAGGCGCACTAACATCGTCTTCATCTTCTCTCGGACGCTTTCTGGAACGTTCTTCATGTCGCGTTTCCGGCATGGCACCCTCCTCGACGGGGGACGTTGACGGATGATTCTGCAGGAGAGACGTCACTAGCGGAAGTCCGGGTGATATGTTGGGTGCTCATCCCAGGACCTGGGGTTCTGCGAGTACACCTTCATGCGTTAGTCCTGCCAACTGGACTCACGTGGGGGTTCCAAAAAGCGACCGGTAACCCAAGGAATTCCTGGTTATGTATATCGCGGTCTGATATAACAGGGCAACCTTTTCTCTACGATTTCACAGCTCGGTCTCTTCGCACGTTTGGCGTTTGGGCAAGGCTGAGCAAGGAGCCGCGAGCGACGGCGAGAATTTACTATCTTTCGGTCTCAACTAGATAGGCGATTAGCTGCTTGCAATCCTTATGAAATGAACCCACGTCTACCCTGCGTTTGTCCATTCACGAAAGAGCCTTACTCCCCCTGAATATTCAAGAGCTCCGACTGAGAGCCAACAACTGTTGTACTCTTGGTCTAGTCTCGATTACCCACTTATCGTTTCGGACCCATTGTGCGTCCCTCGTCCTCAAAGAAAAACCCCGGCAGACCACCCGAATCAGAACCGCCAAGGTATTCAGAGCAGGATGCGAGATATTAAAAGCGAAAAATTCCAGAATAGATTGGACTGAGCTAAACCTGAGTGCCATATCGTCAGGGCTCTCTACCGTGTAAATAGTGTCTGGATGTTACAGTAAGTGGGGGACCGCGCGTCAGCACACGACGCGTCTTCGCTAGATGCCGAACTCTTTGGTGAGTCTTTACCGGCTCGTACATCTTGGTACGATATGAATTTCATGCGATGCGGGCTTCGCATATCACCTTCGAGACCTGCACGCTGGTCCCAATCGCTCTTCGCTCATCGGCCACGGTCTTTTCTACGGGCCAGAGGTCTTTCCTTGTCACCGCCCCTGAAGTCTGTAACGAGCTTTGGGGAACCACTTTCGGAAAGTCTGCTGAAAGATTCGCGTTCGCTGCGACCGATTCTAGGGAGTATTTTCCTTTTGTAATAACTATTTCTTACTCATTGGGCATCTGCCTACTATTCCAGTTTGCTCTCGTGCTCTCGGGAGGCGTATATGTGTTGGCAGCGCGCGAAACCAACAAAGATACTATAAAGTGGTCTAAAATGTTAAGGGCTGTCTCTATTAGCTGGGTCGCAATGCCTCCAACTACTATCGAACTTATGAACGCGAGACAACTGGCGCTCAAAGACGTACTGGCAATTTCACCACCATCCAGGTTCCGGATCCCTAATATTTCATTATTTCCAGTGGTTTGTCAGAGGATTAAACAAGATAAAGGACCAATCATCTTCATTGTCAGGATTAATTGCACTGGAGCTAGCCAGGGCCTATGTAATTGTCGCGAACAGCTGGCTCGCTACTTCTGAAGGGAAACGCACATGTTACGGAATAACTGCCATCAATACTCTTGTGTTCCTCGCATGGCAGGTCCCACGACTGCGCCCAGCAATGCAACGCCACTTTACCCATAACCCCCTCTCTGGCGTTTCGTATACATTACTGACGTCCATGTTCAGGTAAATGTCAATAATGAGTCTGCTTTGAAATATGCTATGTTCTCATGTATGCGTGACACTGCAGCCACCAATCCCTCGTTCACCTCCTATTCAATTCTCTAGCATTGATATCATTTGGTAGGGCATCTTGACGACGGAACCTTATCCATCTCTCTATAACTAATGTGATGACAGGTGCCGCATTCCCAGTCGCGGATTCTCAAAGACCAAGCGTGCTTCACATGTCCCATTCTACCGACAGCTACCATTTTCTTGCATTTTATCTTTTCGGTTTGTACACCGTTACAGGATTACTACCCCGAGGCTAAGCGATTCTCTTTCAAATCCTATTAGCTGGACTCTTCGCTGGGTCATTATCACATTTGGCGTCGACGAGAATAAAGCTGCCCCGTTTGATATCTGCGCTCTCGGATCCAACACGGTATAAGACCCTTAGTTCTGCCGAAGCGACGATTTCACCATCACTCGGAGCTTCAGGTGCCATTGTACGTATGTTTTCTATGAAACTGACAGTCGAACTCACTATCAAGACAACATAGTATGGCACGGTGGCGATGACAGCCCTAGCAATGCCAGAAACAAACATCTCACTCATTTTCCTTCCTATGTTTTCGTTCCCCATCACACTTGGTTTCGCGGGAATGGTCGGCCTCGACATCCTTGGTATCGTACGGGGCTGGCGGTGAGTATGTTTTGAACTAGTCCACCTACAGATCCTTAATTTCTCGAGCAGGACTTTCGACCATTGGGCCCATCTTGGTGGTGCTGTGGCTGGGACCACGTACTTTTATTACGCACCATGGGAATATGTACGGTGGAGAGTAGGGCCTCTGACATGATGGAATATAGTAGGTCATAAGAATATTACAGTAATTACAAGCGGTGTCATGTACTAGATCATTCGGATCCCAAAAATCCCTAGTCCCCCCTTTCAATGCAAGTGGGCCCGTCCCAGTGGCATTCGACCTGGAAAACCTCCAATTGGGGTAACAAATGTTGTCCAAGTGGTTTCCAAGTTTTTAAGTTTTTGGAGAGGAAGGATCTATTCTAAATTACAAGAGCTACTGTAGTTTGTGGCTGCAGCCCTTTTCATAACAATACGGACTGTGTGAAGCCACACCATACCGAAACCGGATCTGTAAACACATGCTTCGGTACCAATCAAACACCTCCATGGTCCATCACAAAAGAAGGCAGGAAGGAATCCCACTCCTCCCGGGGTGCAAACCATTTCCTGATCAGATCTGGCGGAATTTCAGCCTCAAGCATCATATGCGCCATATCCCCATAGTCATCTCCCTTACAAGCATCTCTATAGCAATTGCCTTGCGTAGTCAGAGCGAAGTCAACAAGGACCCAGGTCAAAGCCGGATTAGATTCCGCGTATGAAGGCGAGGGGGTACAGATCCATTGCTCTGTGGACCAGTCGAGCTGGCTTATATCGGCGTATTGGAGGACGCGGACTGCGTGACGAACACTTTGAATCTACAGGAGGTCCGTGAACAAAACAAGAAGCAGAGGAATAATTTATAGCCAAATGCGATTTGAGCGACATCTGTATGTTGGTCCAGTTTCTTCTCTGACTTCGTCACATACTCCATGAGAATACCGACCAGGTGCCGTCCATCCGGAAATATGAACTAATAATACGGACGGAACTGTCAGCAGAGGATATAGTAACTCCTTCACACGATGAGCCCTGTAGAAATACGGGACAACAGTGCCCCGTGCATGTTCGAGTCGCGTATACGCATTTATCTCATTTTGCAACATATCTTCTGCGGTATAAAAGTCTCGAGACCACCATGCCAAGGAGAGGTATTCTGTGGGAGCGGGAACGGATGCTGCACGACCGTCGAATAATTTGACGGATAAGTTCTTGGGCACATCATCCGAAGGCAATTGACCGTCAACTGCGGTGAGACGGCAGGAGAACGTACGTGCATAGCCGGTTCCTTTGGAGGGTGTCAGCTCTTCATCTAGCAAAAGACTGAAGGATCGTGATCCATTCAGTAATGAAACAAATTGGGGGAAAGAAGGGCGAGCTGTAGCGATTAAATGTGCACGGGTAGATTCAGGAAGGGGTTCAAGAGGGTAGCGTGGCTGAAAGGATAGGTGTCTCTCCATGAGCCCAAGAGACTCCACGTGTACAGCTGTCCCTACCAGACCAGGAATATGCTCTGCACGCTTCGAAGCCTTCCACCTGAAGAACTGTTCGACGGCAGCCCGGCTATTAACCAACGTGTCCCGGTCGAAATCTGAATGACGACAAGATCTCATCGTCAGGGGGGAGAGGGAGGTCTGGGTTGTTAGGCGCCCCTGAAAGGGACAAAAAATCATCCGTGTCCAGGTCGAAATAGTCTGCTGGCAGGGCTTCACGGATGTAACTAGTAAAGAGGTAGCACATCGTGATAAAGTGACCTCGGACAAAACCTTGGTGAGGTTTTCATCAACATTGTTGATCAACACCGTGCGGGAGAAATTAGCAATAATCCAGTTTCCGTCAGGAAATGGATGAAACGAGAACAGCGCACGGACAAGCGATGTGGACATCGGTAGTGAGAACTCCCCCGATTCTATGTCTTGTTGAAAGGATAGGTGTGGCTGTAAAGGGATATATGAACAACAGAGAGTAATGGAGTGGGATAGGAATCATCAAGACACACAAAGCAAAGGAATATTGGAAACTTTATACTGTCCCCGCGGAACTCAGCAAAAAAACGGACTTCAGTAACTAAAAGAGGATCTATGTGGCGTTCAATAACGTCTAAACATCAACAGAGGGCGTCACAACATACCAGAGTGCAGAACACTGGGGTTTCGGCGTAGCTCATTCACCAAAGATACTATGGGGGAGATGATTTCTAAGTCAACGTAGTCCCCCAAGGTTCTACATAATGACGTCATTGAGCTGAATCGCTTGACACTGCCAATTTACCTAACAGAAGTAGAAGGACATGGAGCTGGGATCATGGTACGACGTCTCCTGAGCAAGTCATAGTGAAGCCACTAAAGATACTGAGAAGTTATGCCAAGGTCTCTGACACAGGGTATATCCGAGATTGTTGGAGAATTCCGGGAAGCAAAGAGTGTTGTGTAGGAGGGGGAGGAATTGAATGGTTGAGCATCGAATGGGGGGTACAGAGCTTAACCGTAGACGTTCTTGCAGGGAAAGGCGAAGGGGGACAGCTTCGGTACATCGTAGACTCGTGAGTGAAACCGAGGAACCACGAGATTCGGAGTTAGTGCTCGGCAGTCTCCGGGAAGTCAGCTCCGCCAGACTACTCAAAAATGGTGAGTCCATAAGATGGAACGTAGCCTTACTGCGACGTAAATCAATGACCCGGCGTCAATATAGGCGCCTCCAAAAGCGAAAGGTGGAAAGATGCAGGCCCTCATCAACTGGAGGCTGAAAATCACGCTCAACGATGGGCGCGCTCTCGTTGGCCAGATGCTTGCGTTTGATAGACATATGAATCTGGTTGTCGTCGACTGCGAAGAGTTCAGACGAATTCGGACAAAGAAAAAGGCAGAGGATGGGGAACCAGTGATCCCACAAGAACAAAAAAGAACGCTTGGCCTGGTAATCATTCGGGGCGAGGTTGTAGTCAGTATCAGCGTCGAGGGTCCCCCTCCTGTTCCAGATGAAGACAAAACTCCGTCCGCCGTGGGTATCCAATCGGTTGTGATCTGGTATGTGTTCTGATTCACCGATCCAATAGTTGTTACCTGGTCCAGGGCGCGGAATGCCTGCAGGCCGTGGAATGGGAATGATGCCTCCAGGTGCGATGCCATTGACTTTGTATTCATGTAGTTTGTTTTCTCTGACCTCGCTTGTGGCTTCTTCAGTCGGACTCGCGCCCCCTCGGCCATTTGGGGCTCCCCCAATGGGAATGCCGCCAGGTATGCCTCCGCCAGGATTCCGACCCCCCGGATTCCCCGGCGGACCCCCTCCCGGATTTCCCGGAATGCCTATGGGTGGCCCACCCCCTCCCGGGTTCGTACAACCACCTTGTCTTGTCTGATGAGCTATTTCCCTAATTTTTTTTTTCCTGGGGGGTTCAACAGATTCCCGCCCCAGCAATGAGAATAACCTCTTTTTCCCAGTCACGTCGATTTAGTATAGGGCATCGCTCCTTCAGGTCGGTGACGTAACAACTGGAACCAGCCACCCTTGTCTCGATGTTGACCCGTCAAACGCAGTGGGACTATTGCTGTAATGTAACAACCCGTTCGTTTTTCTTGCAATATGATAACTATGTAGGCTGGTGATTGTTGGAACATGAGTTGCCAGCTGGAAATCTCTTGGGCCATACAAGTTAGAACTGCGATCCGACGTTATCCCTCTCTTTTTGAAATCTTCCCCATCTCCGACACGGCTATAGTCATATCCACTGCGTGCTTCCGAAGCAGTTGTAGTAGAGAATGCAGGAAGCTTGGTCAGCTGGGAATTACTTTGAACAAATACATGATTTGGGCAAAGAGATGTTCTAAAGATCTAAAGTCACAACCTTGTTGGTCTGTCTTGGACATCCTTTTCCCAAGGTGATGGTGTCGGCCATTGATTTCGCATAAACTCCATCAAGAGCTTAGCTACAGTATCATGGTCCTTTTGGATATCGTCGTTGATACACAACAAAGCCTCGCGGGGACGAATACTGTCCGAGCTGCCAATTCGTCCTAGCAGTTGCTGGGCCTGTTGAGGGTTCGATAGCAGAGCGAACATCGCTGGGGTTTCGCCTGTTACACGCCATGTTTGAGTTAGGCCCTCTCGGGTGGGACATCCCGAAAAGATCCAGTTCGTTCAGCCCGCTGATGAGATGTTGTACGCACCGATTACGAAGCGATATCGCTGGAGCACTTGGACTACCCAGGCCCTCAAATCTATTGGCGTCGATGGTGTTGCATTCGACGCATACGGGGAAAGTACACTGTCGAGAGAGAAATCTGTCTTCCACCACGTGGGGGTTAGGGGGAGGATGGGGATGGGGATGGGTTTTTCTCGTCTATCTTGAGAATCTCCGGGTTTCGCTTGAAATGTTCGGTTGGGAGATGGCAGGAATGCCGAGAGACCCAATCGACCACTCGCCGTCACTAATGCAGTTATAACTATAAAAATTCATCCGCAGCAATCTGAATTAGAAAATAAAATGACTGGCAGCATCAACACGTACTACAATCTCCGCAAGCATATGGTCTTTCGAAAGCTACTCGTTTGAAGACGTCGTCAGAGGTAAGTTTGCGTCCATCTCGTACTGTTGCGAAGCAGTCATCGAATTCCATGGTGCACCGTTCCCCGGGGTCAAATTTATCGGGGTCTGGGGTCCATGAGTAGGAGCCTCGGCGGCCAAAACCAGTATATGGATACCCGTCCGCTGACGCTGGACAATATTGATATCTTTCGTGAGGAGAGGAAGAAGCCAGAGAAGAAAGTGTTCCAGACTCACAGAAAACATATGTAGTTCTGCGTGAATTGAGTGTCTGGTCCCCATGACCGCCCTTTTCCAAAATCCTTCGAACTCGGCCAAATTCCAGGGTTTCGCGCTCCCCACGTAGAACCTTGGTTTCTATGGAGCCAGTCGCGCCACCGATGGCTTGCCAAGCGGACTGGGCTTCAGCTTCTCCCCACACACCGTCTGCTGAACCGATCTTCGCGACCACGAATGTCCAAAGGAGTGCCTCCCGCCATCGTTCGACTATAAAGTGAGTGGCAAGGAAGGACATATACAGGTCACCGAGTCCATGAGACGTGCCCCGGAATGGGCGCGAGGCAGTAGCGTTGATTTGTTCCGCCCAAATTGAAGTTAATTCCCGCATGATTGAAACTGAAAGGGCCCGCGCTTGGTGCGCACTATATGGTCGATAACGAGCACCGAATCGATCACCTATGAAAGACAAAGCACTAATTGGATTGACCCTATGTACAATCCACGTTTCATACGAACTGATGAGACCGTTTGTATATTCGAGTGCTTGCCATTCCGGGGATGCTCCGATGTTGTCGCGGTGAGGCTTTACCAGCAAGTCTGACTGCATTCGCAAGACGGGGCCGAAAGCTAGCACAGACATAAGCAAACCGAACGTGAAGAAGCAAAAAGAGAGAATTACCGTCAGTGTAGAAGTCCGAGACTTGCAGGTTGGACAAGAAGAAAAAATCGTCATTCTAATATCATATTATCTATGGCTGATCCGTGAGGAGATTCACCACGCCACTGCACCATATAAAGGCTGTTGGAATATCAGTTCCGACAGTTTGTTCCATAGATTCAATGGACAACGTACAAGTTTTCTGATAATTTTGGGATGTTCTTAAGTTGGGTCTCTGTAATAGATATTGAGAACTTGTTTTTCATAAACGATGTCGGACTCACCGATCGCATAGCTATTGAAACTCGATGTTTTGTACTCGTCAAATATCTGAGCATGATGCCAAATATTGATTGGGATCGAATGAGTCCCTTCAATATCAAGCCATTGAGGAATGTGGCCCAGCCTCCACTGATGTGAAGGCTGCGGTTCACAAAGAGGTGCGCTGACGTCGGAGGTGACGACATGCACCGAGGCCAGGTGGGGATTAAAATGATGGAAAACTGAGCGTATTGAATGGCGAAGCTCATCGTGTTCTCTAAATTGAGTTCAGAGAAAATCTGCTGGTTGGACTGGCAATGTGCTTACCGATAGAGCTGTGACATTGCACCATCCATATGTTTGTGGGTATATTCTGTGGCCAGTGCAAAAATAGTGCTATTTATTAACGGGTCCGACCCATTCACCCAGGTATATACCACATCTAGTTTTGGCGGATAGTGACTTGAATGACAAGGCAATCCTTGGTCCACGAACGCGTCGACGCAATTGGAGGGCAGGTCATTGGCAGATTGAGATAGTGAATATGGAAATACGGTGCTATAGAATTGGAATGGGCGATATGAAGTGTGAGAGGGGTGGGGATATATAGGATCGAATGATCCGTTGGAGAGAGAGAAAGGGTCAATGCAAGGCGGTGGTGCTTGAGAATGAGAAACAGGTCGATGCAAGACAAAAAGGGCACCAGTGACAAGGAGACAAAAAACAAGGGTGCGACGAAGGTTGAAGAGGCGAGTGGAGAATAAGAGCCCAAGAGTGTGCCTACTTGGGCGGCGAGTCGATGGAAGGGGAAGCATATACCGGATCTAGCCGGGGAGATGATTGCGGGAGCTGATGCTTCCACGTGCAATTGGGCTGAGCAGAGCGTTCATTGCGAGGAGGGAAAAAAACGAGGAACTGCGCCCGTCCCGAATTTCTCTCTCCCCTCCTCATGGAGTCGCATGAAGTCGATGCCGACGTTCTCATCGTCGCCCGCGCCCTCGGCGAGATGCGCAACGGGGTCCCGCCCTCAAGCGATACCGTCGAGGGTCCAGCGTCTCCGGGTCTTATCGACCCGAAATTCCGCTCATACTCACAAACAGGTGCGTACGCAAGTGTGGTATTTGGTGTCGAATTACAGACCTGACCAGGCCCTTCCAGCGTCCACACCCTCTCTCTCTGTCGCTTCCTCTTCCTCTCGCTCTACCATATCAGAGACTGCGACAACAGATCAAGAAGATGATTCCAGCTTTGTCTCTCGGATGTCGAATTTTCCCCTTGTCACAAGCGCTATCCGTGTATACGAACAGGGCAAAGCTAGTTCGCGCGTAGTTAAATTTGGAGCAGAGATGATGGAAGGCACGGTCAAGACCATGACTCGACCCGTGATGGACCGACTCCCTGTGAATCAACTTGACGAATTTGCTTGCCGCCAACTTGATCGATTTGGTCGGTATGGTGGAAAGCCAGAGGACTCTCCCCCACCCCAAGCCGAGTCCCATTCAGCCCCCCCTTCAAAGAACAGTCCGGATCCCGCCCTCAGTCCCCGTGGAAGAAAACACCTTTGGATTGATAGTGACGCACGCGTCCCCAGCAGCCGAGACTCTAGTGTAGCACCCAGCAGTGATACTGGATGGTCTCCTACCTCTACCCGTTTTCATAGCGAATCTCATTGGGTCACTGTCGCACAAGCTCAGAATCAATCCCCATCTTCTGGGCAAGAGGTACAGGTCATAAACCGTAGCAAGTGGCAAGCAGTTCTCCTCGAAGCTGGTGGTATCGGTGCGGCAGTTAGCGAAGAAAGCATGAAGCGACTTAAATACTGCCTTCAGTGGCTTCAGGTGAGTATGAGTCTTGTTTATCTCTCTACGTCAAGGGATTCTTAATATTTCGGGTAGTATGCAAATTCTCACATTGACCAACAAATCCTCCTCCTTCGCTCCTTCATTGCTTCTATCTCACCTAATAGCCTTCCCTCATCCTCTGCGAATGATGCCATTGTCCCATTCCAGTCTCTCACCATTCTCGCCCAAGTCAAAAAAGAACTGGTGGACACGATCCGCCAGGTAGTCGATGTGGTCTATAAGTACGCTGGGAGTGCATTGCCGGAACAGGCGAGGGCAAGCGTGCGAAGCTTCATTCTCATGCTTCCAGAGCGATGGGCCCTGGCGGCGCGATCCGAAGATCCATTGCCTGCTTCATATCGCACTAACCAGGGAATGACTGGGAGCGCTGCAATGATGGCTGCCACCCGTGTATTGACTCTCGCTACCGAGAGTCTGGATATGATGCGAAGTGTATCGGCAGTATTCAAGGAGAGCTTGGATCGCGCAGAGGCTTGGGTTGATAGGTTAGTCCCCAGTTTCTTTCAGTCTAGTCAAACCAGTACCCAATCTCTTGTACAGGTTGCAACAACTTGGTCTACAACGTCAGCAACAGGAACAACGGCCGGCGCTGCCTGGCCCCGACTGGGGGAATTCTTCCCTCTATACGGTGGCAACCATGTGTGACAGAGCCGCTCTTGCCAATCCGTTTGAAGCCGTTCCACACCATGGGGGCGGATCTCACCATCAATCACCACCTCGGCACACCACCCCATCACCATCACCATCTACGCGAGCTGCAAGTGTGGTGAGCGACAGTGGTACCGATACCGAGACGGACGATGTGAAAGCATTTTCAACACCGGGTCTACGCCGGAGGGCGAAGGCACCTACCTCCACCCTGGAAGACCGGAGAATGGACGTTGATGAATAATAAGCCCTGTCATACCTTTTCCCCTGTTAGTGCTATTGGACGTTGTACAGGTGAAATAAGCTTATCTGTCATTTCGTGCAGAAGCCTATCGCCTGATCTCAAACCAAAAGACATTCTCTCGGTCTCCGTTGATGTCCTTCTATCTCGTTCGCGCTTGATTTCTTTGCTCTGTCACTGTGTCATCATTTTATCGCCTCTGTTTATGTACGATTGTATTTTCCAGATAGTTGATTAATTTCCGCCCGCCATCACATTGATTAGGGGTATTCGAATTCATGTGCTAGCCTGTGGCGGCTGTGGTCTATTGAAACTCCGACCAACTGACACCATACCGTGTACCCATCCGCTGATCCCTCCTCGTTGGCGTCTGTCCTGGTAGACTATGCCCTCAGGGCTCAAGTGTGGGCCCCAATTCCTGCAGATGCATCCATCGCTCAGTTTCCTAAGAAATATTGGGGTGTGAGCATGGAGGCAGAGGAGGTAGAATGGCGCGACGCCCAGGCGAAAATCGGACGAGGCGAGCCCAATAAGGAGGACAACCAGGGCAAAGATACGTACACGGAGGATGATGGGGAGGGCGATCATCTCATTCCAGGTTGTTATTCCCTTGATATCGGCCTCTACGGTCTGGTTAATAGCATTTGGATTCGCACCGAGTACGTTCGCATCTACGATGCTCTTTGTCGTGATTATCCCCACGCATGAGATGTTGGGGTCGAACACCCTGTGCTGTGATCACGGGTCAACCGGGCGTGGGTGAGTCCTCTTGCATTGTTGTTCCCTCCACGTTGCTCCAGACCGTTGGAATAGGAAAAAGCGTCTGGTTCTGGTATGCCGCTCGTCGCCGCATCGCTTCTAGCGAACCATTCATTCTGTTCCGCAAGACTGTACTTCACCTGTTTGTGAAGGAAGGCGTATACATTCTACCGTCCGATTGGACCTATGACGACTTCACATACTTCATCTGGACCTTTGTCGATACAGACCATTTCGCCAATGGCAGCATTCCACCTGGTTTAGTCGGATCTGGAACACCCCTCTTCGTAATTCGTAATATTCGCCACATCAGTGGCAAAGGCTTGGGAACGCTTACACAAAACTATGGAAGAGCCCAAAGTTATCATCATGACTCCTTGGTCGAAGAACGAGATTCTCAGAATGTGAGTTCGTTTCGGCAACTCTTCATATAATTCATCTTTATCCCCTGAGGATATTCAGTGTCCCACAGCAACATCGCGCAAATTTGGCCCCACGTATGTCTGAAATCTTCGACCGGCTGGGTCCGACTCCTCGTCTGTGTCTCCTTGCAGAAAAACCCCCCAGTGTTTGGAGTACTACGAATCCACTGTGAATGCAGCGATCTCGGGCATCGACGCACTTCTGCTTGAAAAGATATTTTCGCAAGCCCAGACGTTCCAGATGTCCCACGAAGTATGCCTCGTCGGTCGGGAGGATCACGACGACATATACAGTGGACCCGTCATAGATCCCATTACAGATTGGGGTCCAATCGCGACTTGGACTTCAGGTGCGGAATCAAGAACCGGCGGAGAGAATCCGCCTGTATCGGCTATTTTCAAGGGTAGGGAATGTAGGAGGATGGCTGGGATCCTGTATGAGGCGATTGGGCAAACGTATCTGCAGCACCGACCATCCTGGAATTCTTCCGGATGGTGAAGAAGCCTATGAATTTGAGTTCAGATTCAAAGGCACAGGGGTCATGGCCCCGTGGGTACTCGAATCAGATCCTCCTCCATGACTACGGGCTGAAAACACTTGGAAACAGCCGCTCGAGGAGCCCAGGTTCTTGACATCCGACCAGATGATTGCCAAGAATATGCCGACGATGAATTATCCTCGATCATTCCGAATGTCATGTATGTACCACAATCCACGAACGAAAAGGTGATTGATCCGTTTATTCTGGTCGATGGCATCCTCTACGTCTTCCAGTTCACCATCGCATCAAAGCATGAAATTAATCATAGACTTGCCAAAGTTGGGGATAAACATGGTTTTCCGACCGTTTCCCCCTGGCGCTTTGTGTTCATCATACCACCCAACGTGACTCTAACGGTTCCTCCTCTAGGGGGCCTTGACCTGTATGCAGCAATCGTCGATCCCGAGGACTGTTATTGGTTCTAATGTCTACACTTCTCACTGCTGACGCTCTTCCTGCGCCGGCTCTCTACCTTCTTGATTCTTGCCATGCCCTCATTTGTGGTGGTTCGAAAATTTCCTTGCAGCCTTTTTTTTGATTCTGATGTACCGTTCAAGGCTCCTCAGATCGTTCCAAGTCTTACCACTTGGATCAGAGCAGTTACGTATATCATCGTCTTGTGAAGACTTTGAATACATCCACCCTCTATGATGCTGCTTCCCACTCAAAGTGTCGTGAAGTAAATAGAGTTGAGTATCGCAAAACCCAAGGTCGATCCTGGAGAATGAATTAGAGCACGACATCCTGTACCAACGGTTACACAAGTATTGAAAACAACAGGGATACCCCGTCCTTCCATCCGAGTAGATATCTGTAAACATATATACCTTCCGCACATGAACCTATTACTGCATTTTCTTCTCCGAAGCTGCTGCAGCCTCCTTTTTCTCCACATTCTTTCGCTCCCGTATTTCGGCTCGTCGCGCGTACTCCTGCCCTGCCTATAATGAGGAAGGGAGTGGGAAGGATGATAATTAATCTCCGGCCATAATTCATCTGGACGGAATATGCCACCGGCGCCACAAGAAAGCGAGCCAGAAAAGGATATGGGCGATAGAGAGATGACAGATAGGAGCAACGGGTATCATGCGATAGGGAAAGAAACCGAAAGCACTGCGGAACTCTGTCTGTTATGGCTAGGAAAAGGAGACTTGCCTGAAGCCCCAATACGCCTACTAGGCAACCCGCGATAAGAGTGTTTCCTGCAGCGAGCACGGCAATAGCATCGCGTTGATCCCCGATGCTATCGTCTGGAAGTGGAACCACCACCGTACGCATCGTCGGGATAGTGACAGATATGTAAATGATGACCCCGGCGAGAAATAATGCTATGTTTCACACACGCGTTAGTCGCCGCCCATAAATGAGAAAGGCTAGGGAAAGCACCGAGGCTCGTTCCATCGAAGAAAACAGCGCTGTCATCCCACTTATGCAGCTTTCCAACAAGCGCGAGAAGGCCGATACCCATTACAGCATGTAGTAGTGCCTGTAGACTGATGTAAGGAGGAAACCGGGAACAGCGGCGACGAGAGGACCTTAATTGCCAGTGGAGCCTCGAAGAACGTTGTGTAGAATTTGAAAGCATCAGCGTAGTCCTCTTCACTTGGTCTCACGCCTCCATAGAGGATGCGGCGGTCCACGTTGAAGCTGATGAACAGGACACCTATGTATGCGTACCGGTTGAATCTATTTGACTGTACAAAATGCAATCCCCAAAAACTCACCAAGAAAGAAGGAGGTAGCGGAGAGAACTGCTGCATGTCTGAAACCCATGACGGCGCACACGAGTAGTCTTTTGCTTCCGGTTGAACAACTCTCCCCTGTCTGCAAGATCCATGCCGTTAAAAAACCGGCAAATAAGCCTTTTGCGTAACGAGGTAGGATAGAACAAGACCACTGTCCAAGGTGGGACCGGGACTGCGCAAAATGTGGTTCACAGTTCAGATATTACCTTCATTTCTCCACGACGCTTGAAGCTCTTGAAATGTCACCTTATTCTTGTGGGAAATTCCGCCCTTATTGGAAGTTCCTTGCGCCATCCATCAATGGTCCTGCAACTCCCCTTGAAGTTGACACCTGCGGGTTTAAGAGTTCCTAAGGAGTAAGTAGTGGCATGGTTCGACATTTTGGGCGAGCCAAGTTGATTTGGTGTACGAGCACGATCGTAAGCCCAATCAAGGCTCTCATTACAAAAACATCGGAGAATTGTGCATTTGGTTCGGCTCTCATGGTTGCATCGTTGAGCCGATGTGGCACTTCCATTATTCGGATTTTATTTTCGCAATGGGGGTGTATCATGCATCTACAGTATCCACGGATTTGTTGGCGGTTTTCGGACGACCGTGACTCCTTCCTTCTTGGTATGTGGTTCCTTATCCATCCCTCTGACCGAACCGCTGCTGTGATAGTCGAGCACTCAGGGCTGATTTATATTGTATACTACTTCGCCAGGAACAGTCGCATTGGGTTCAGGAGCCACGTCACGTAAGTCTCGGACCTTGATGTTATTCGCGTGCATAATAATTGCTGCAGCTGCAGGGAAGGGAGTTCCTGTCTAGCCCACGACGCCACCCGGTATCAACGGTGTATGGGCCGTAGAGAGCGGTTGTTATCCTGCTGTGCATCTTCACTGACACGTCTCTGAAAGGAAGGCCCATTTCCCAACAACAAGAATGCTGCCCTCCAAGAGAACCGTTGTACTCCATGCACCAATTTGGGCATGGTGCGAAATTTCATTTCATTTCTACTGCCGAAGATGCCGAATCCTAATCCGGGTCCCACCTGTTCAGGCGTTCTGTGTCTCTGAGCTTTCCCATCCTGTAGTCCTGGAAAGTCGGATGTTTGTGACTTGCTTTCCCGCCCACCCCCCATCCAGCATGAGTCTATTGTAATAATAAAGTCTCATGCAAGACATTTTGAGGGTTGCGTGGGATTATTAAGTATATAGTACTTTCGAGTTGTGAACTCTTGGAGTCCCTTGGAGTTTCTTGAAAATTAACAGGAAATTTTTGAGGTGCAATTAAATTACGACTGGCCAAGCCATAAATAAGATTGCATGGAAACCCGCCCGCCCGACAGTCAATCAGCGTGGCCCTTGCACTGGATTTTCTCGCAAATTCTCACTCATGGGCTAGAAAGAATATCACGGACTGCCAGTCAGAGCGCTAGGGTCCGAATGTTAAATTTATTCAAAGGGTCTTTGTGTTATGTAATACGCCGACGGATAATTCCGATGGCGCCTCCAATGTACTACCTCTGGAAGCGCAGTCCACCACGGCGGTGGTCTCCTTTCTGCTTCCTTGTTTTCTTCGGGTCTAAGCTCGCTGGTTTGGGTCGGGTTGGTTGTATCTAGCCGAACGCTAGTGGTGTCCTGATATTGGGAATGTCTTCGCCGGGCTTGCCGAACGGCACAGAGGTGCCGTTGTTGACCCCATGCCCAATCCCATCTCGCTTTCTTCCTGCCCCCTGTGCTGGTGAAATAAAATTTTGTGGCTGGAATGAGTCCGGTTGCAGTCCATATAGACGCCCGGGGTTTGTTGTTTCTCAACTACCGACTTGGCTAGGCATCAATTCTCCAAAACGACCAATGTGAAGGGTTGATGAGAAGAGGCATGTCATGAGGCGCACGTGCAAATGCTTAAAACAGGGCATGGTTTCTCCCGTCCTCCGCTTATACCGTCATGTCTATTGCCGCTGCCTCAGTAGAGAGTGATCGCAACGAGCCAGCCACCGAGGGAAAACGTCAGTTCGCTCCCGAAAGTCTCCTCCAACTTGAATCGGGTCCCAATGTCTTGGTAAACGACCCCATCGCCCCACGCCTCACTGATACCCCCACCACTATTCATGGTGTTGTCACCTTAGACAATTGGTCCCAGACTTGGGTCACAGCTTCACAAACTGACCATCCTCACGTCATGGCTAACGAGAAAGGCCTGGATGAAGAACCAATATATGTATGTAGGATCCCTAAGCAGGCCTCTTCATATCGAGGCTCACTGAATGCACACCCCGTCAAGGTTGAGTTTGAGAAAGACGATCCACGGGACCCTTTCAATTGGAGCGCCTCCAAAAAATGGCTAATAACCATTGTGGGGTGCGCGTATACTGGTTTTGTGTGTCAGTCGCAACCAAAATTGTTTCTGCATTGCTTTGCACTGATCCAATCGTCTCAGCTTCTGCGGCGTCGGCGTACCCTGTTGGTTATCCGAGCATGACGCGCGATCTCAACTGTACCGTGCTTCAAGCCTCCGCGGGCCTCACCACCTACATTGGAGGTTTTGGTGTTGCGCCCCTTGTGCTGGCCTCGTTCAGCGAGGAATTCGGTCGCCGGCCCATGTATCTTGTCAGTAGGCGCGTACGTCCCCGAGTTCATGTTCAATCTTTCAGATTCTGTATTTTCTAGGTGACTTGCGCCTTCTTCTGCATATTCTTCCTGCCGATAGCCCTCGCGCAGAATATCGCGACAGTAATCATTTGTAAGTTCATCCAGGGTTCAGCGGCCTCGACGGGGGCTACCATGGTCGGGGGCACCTTGGCTGATATGTGGCGTATGTATTTTTCACCCTTGGCTCTCACAACAATTATGAGCTTCTCCATCAATAATTTTCCTAGGTACTGCGGATCGGGGGGTTCCAATGAACTTGTATGCTGCTGCTGCTCTATTTTCAGTCGGTTTGGGTCCCGTCATCGCCGGATGGATTGAAAATAATCGAAACCTAGAATGGAGGTGGATCAAGTACGTTTTGATTTTGATTAAAACAAAATAGACGGGTTATCCTTAATTTCCCATGCTCTCTCCAGTTGGATCTCTCTAATGTGAGTCCTTGGGACAATATGAAAAATATGATCGCCCAAGCTTAGCCATCCTTCTCAGTACTTCCGGAGCCTATTGGCTTGTGTTGTACTTTTTCATGGAAGAGACTCGAGGGTCAGTGCTACTGATTCGACAAGTGCACCTCCTACGCAAAGAGTCGGGAGATAATCGTTACCGTCCTCGAATTGAAGATGTTGCCTTATCATTTTATTTTATTTTGTACAACATGCTAAATATCCTCATTTAGGAACGACCGAGTCTCAGAGAATTAATCTGGATCTCATGCACTCGGCCAATTTGTGCGTGCGCCTATTCTTATTCTGACCTCCTTAAAATGTCTGATTTCCGTCCTTTAAGGGCTCTTGATCACTGAACCTGTCGTCCTTAGCTTCAGTGTATGTGCCTGGGGGCCATGATTTTATGCCTCCTTGGCCTGTCTCATTGTTTCTTATAGATTTGGATTGGATTCGTTTGGGGCGTCCTCTTTGCGCTGATCGAGTGTGTATCGCCCAATTAGGCTTCATTATTTGACGAGTCTCACGTACGTTTCTTCCCCTAGATCTGTTGGCCTGGTTTTCGGAACGCTGTACCCCCAGTTTAATCCTGGTCAGCTGGGCGCCGTCTTCGCCACGGTCTCTATTGGTTCTCTTATCGGCTTCATCACTGGTTTCTGGCAGGAGAGGCTATATAGGCAAGCTTGAAGCCAAACTTGCAGATTCAAGGGAATTATTTGATTCGGGATCCTCAGGGCCAAAGTGGCAACTCGTGGACCCGAGGCGCGATTATATTTCGCGTGCATTGGTGGTATTCTTATTGTAATTGGTGAGCGTGCCCTATCCGCCATTTTGTTGTGAGACTGAGGAGTGTGGTGTTCTATTATGGAGGGGCTATTATTTATGCTTGGACGACCATCGAACACCGCAGTAACATACCTTGGATTGCACCATGCATCGGAATTACCGTCTTCATCGTAGGCTTGTTTCACGTGTACTTAGCTGTCTTCAATTATCTTGCAGATGGTATGACATTGTTTCCGTCATCTTATTGATCGCCCGGATCGCCCACTAAAAGGCCTTTATATCAGCATACTTGATCTACGCAAGCTCAGCTCTTAGTGGTCAGTCGTTCCTGCGTAATATTATGGCCGCTGCCTTCCCGCTCTTCACTCGACAGGTTCGAGCTTTCAATACTTTTGCGCCAAGCTTTCAGAATCCAACCAATCTCTATTCGTCTCTCCTTTCGTAGATGTATCGAAAGTTGACATTCCCGTGGGCGTCCATGCTTTTCGCCCTCATTTCACTCTTACTCTGTTTGTGTCCCTTCATCCTCATAATCTGGGGTTCGGAAATCCGCGCGAGATCGAGATTTGCTAAACGTCTCGCGGCTTCGCACACCAATCACTAGGCACCATAGACATAAAATATTGCAATGACCGTACTTGATTTTTCTCGATAGCCAGAGATTGAACATTGTAACCGCCTCGAGTTCACTCGAACCCATAGTCATGGTTTTCCATTATTTAGAGTATTCATGTGATTTCTATGGTCCATCAGACATTAATATCCCTTCCAGAGCGGTTGGACTTGCATGAGCATCCGGAGAGGCATCGGTGCATGTCATAGTGTTATCTGAAGATATCCAAACTCGGCCAGCATGATACCACCTCACCAGAGTATGTGACAATAGTGAGAACAGTCGCAAATCAGAATTTTTCTCAGTTGGATGAGCGAAACTGGAGTGGCCATGGTGGGCGTTATCTCCAAAGCCAAGCCACACCAAGATCCCCCCATATTGATATTGGGGGTGTCAGTATCTGCACATGTCTCAGTACTAATTAAACACCTCCAGCTTGGTCCATCACAAACGAAGACCGGAAAAAATCCCACTCCTCCCGAGGCGCAAACCATTCCCTGATCAGATCTGGCGGAATTCCAGCCTCAGACACCATATCCGCCATATCCCCATAGTCATCTCCCTTATAAGCATCTCTGTAGCAATCGCCTTGCGTAGTCAGAGAGAAGTCAATAAGGACGCAGGTCAAAGCGGATTAGATTCCGTGCACGAAGGTGAGGGTGTACAGATCCATTGCTCGATGGACCAGTCGTGCTGGCTTATATCAGCATATTGGAGAGTGCGGACTGCGTGAGCGAGCAGCTTGAATCTACAGGAGGTCCCTGAACAAAACAAGAAGCAGGAGAATACTTCATACCCACAAATGCGATTTGAGCAACATCTGAATGTTGGTCCAGGTTCTTCTCTGACTTCGTCACATACTCCATCAGAATCCCAGCCAGGTGCCGTCCATCCGGAAGTATGAACTAACAATACGGTTCGAACTGCCAGTGCAGGATATACTAATTCACTCACACGATGAGTCCCATAGAAATACGGCACAACAGTGCCCCATGCATGTTCGAGTCGCATATATGCATTTACCTCATTTTGCAACATATCTTCAGCGGTATAAAAATCTTGAGACCACGTCCTCAAGGAGGGATAGTCACTGAGAGAGGGAACAGATGCTGCATGATCATCGAATAATTTAACGCATAAATTCTTGGGCACGTCACCCGAAGGCAATTGACCGTCAACTGCGGTGAGACGGCAGGAGAACGTACGTGCATAGCCGGTTCCTTCGGAGGGAGTCAGTTCTTCATCTAACAACAGACTGAAGGATCGCGATCCATTCAGTAATGAAACAAAATGGGGGAAAGCAGGGCGAGCTGTAGCGATTAAATGTGCACGGGTAGGTTCAGGAAGGGGTTCAAGACGATAGCGTGGCTGAAACGGCCTGTGTCTCTCCATAAACCCAAGAGACTCTGCGTGTATGGCTGTCCCCACCAGAGTAAGAACGCGCTCTGCGCACTTCGAAGCCTTCCACCTGAAAAACTGTTCGGCGGCAGCCCGGTTATTGACTAGCGTGTACCGGTCGAAATCTGAATGACGAGTGTGGGTGGACAAGATCTCATGGTCAGGGGGGAGAGGGAGATCTGGGTCATTAGGCGCCCCTTGGGGAATGAAACGATACTCCGTATCCAGGTCGAAATATTCTGCTGGCAAGGCTTCATGGATGTAACTAGTAAGGAGATAGCGAAGAGGGCGAGATTGTGATAAAGTGACCTCAGACAAAACCGAGGTAAGGTTCTCATCAGCACTGTTAATCAACACAGTGCGGGAGAAATCTGTGGCAATAATTCGATTTCCCTGAGGAAATGGACAAAGCGAAGACAGTGCGCGGACAAGCGATGGAGACATCGGTAGTGTGAACTCTCCCGATGCTGTGTCCCGTTGAAAGGATAGGCGTGGCTGTAAAAGGATATATGAATACCAGAGAGTAATGGAATGAGATAAGAATCATCAAGACAGACAAAGCAAAGGAAGATTGGAAACTTTAGATCGTCCTGGGGGGACTCAGCAAAAAACCGGACTTCGGTAACCAGGAGAGGATCTATGTGGTGTTCAATAATGTCTAAACGTCAAACAGGGGGCGCCACAACATACCGTCGGGATCAACATTGATTTGATACCAGAGTGCAGGACACTGGGGGTTTCGGCGTAGCCCATTCACCAAAGAAACAATGGGGGAGATGACTTCTAACTCGACGTAGGCGTCCAAGGTACTGGATAATGACTTATTGAGCATCAGTGGGAATCGCTTGACACTGCTAATTTACCCAACAGAAGTGGAAGGACGTGGAGCCGGGATCATGGTACGGCGTCTCCGGAGCAAGTCATAGTGAAGCCAGCGAAGACATTCAGAAGTTATAGCCCAGGTCGCGGACAACAGGGTATATCTGAGATTGTTCGGGAATTCCAGAGAGCAGAGTGTGTCTTATAGGAGGCAGAGGAATGGAATGGTTGAGTATCGAATGGGGGGTACAGAGCTGAACGGTAGACTTTCTGGCAGGCAAAGGCGAAGGGCGAATGCTTCGGTTCATCGAAGACTTCTAGTCCGTACCCAGACCAAGCTGGGTCTGGGGAGTTCCGAAGGCGGCATGAATCTAGCCTAGACTCGTGACCAGTCCTCGAACCGAGGCGACTAGTGCAATGGAGATTGTGTCTGACGACCAATCACAATCCAGCAAAGGCGCAGTGCTAATACAGATTTGTTTCCCAGTTTCGATAAAATACAGTCCAATATGCAAGAGCCTAAATCATCTGCGAGCTTCAGACCAAAAGATGCTTTGACAGCTAGTGAAGTTCATCTGCGCGACCTCCGAAACAGTCAGCCTGCAATCCATGGCAGGTCTTTGCTGGTGCGGGTGTGAAAATTGCCACAGGCAATTGGTGGTGGTGGAACTCCCTTTTATATACCGCTTTGGGCTGCCTACAGGTAGCTATGAGGCGCCTAGGGGGGTCTTGTACATGCGATACAGGGATAAATAGTCTCTCGCGTCTCCCCTGCGACTCCGCTTGGTTCGACTTCAGCTCGACTTCGGGCGACTCCGCATGACTTCCGTTCACTTTGGCTTATCTCCGAAGTCAAGCCAAATTTACCGGCTCGACTCGATTCGAAGTTGACTGCAGTCAAATCTCTGTATATGACAATAATACATATACACCTTGCTGGAAAATCAGTCTGTACCTTCTGGATCAACTGTCAACTATACTTTGCCTAGAGATTCATGCAACAACATATCAGAGGGCTTGGGCACAGTGCAAGCAAAGGTCGGTCGAGGAACATGTACTGACTAAGCACTAAGTGGCGGAGATAGCCGGAGGTGAAAAAATAGCGGGGACGGCAACCAACTTAGTTCTGAAAAAGTGCAGTATTGTTTCTGAATTGTTCTGTTTCGAGTTGCCAAACTGAGCTGGAAGACCATTCGAGCAAGGTGCCGCCCGACGCCCTCAAAAACATCCGACTGTATGTTTCATTTCGTTATTTGACGTCGCGAATGGCAGTCTCCGTGCTCGTGAGGCCGAATAATTTTCGTGTGGAGGTATTTGTCTCTCTCTATGAGCCTTAGTAAGAGAGTTTCGGCCATGCCCTCGTATTATCGTATAAAGATCAACGTTAGACATCGTTGACTGAGATCGGTCCCCCCCCCTGCCAACATGTCTGAGCTGGAGAAGAGTGCACCCAATGTTTATGTGCGCCCAGTACTGGGATCGACTCGCAAGGCCTTTATGTTGGCTATTTTCTGCTTCGCTGAGTTCATGGACGCGTTCATCGCCTCTGCCCTCTTCCCCGCCATCAACCAGATGAACTCAGCGTTGAAACTGGGTACTAACGAATCTACCTGGATTTTCGCTGCATATTCGGCCACCTTCGCAGCATTTCTTCTCATTTCTGGACGCATCGCCGATATATACGGCTCCAGTATGTCGATCTTCGCCTCGTTTCTTGGTTCAATATAGTTATTATAATGCTTGAACCGTAGAATGGTGCTTCCTCGTTGGCGCTGCTCTCGTTGGCATCTTCTCCCTTGGATGTGGGTTCTGCGACAACAAGGTCGCCCTCTTCGTCCTTAGGGCGATGTCAGGAATTGGCGCGGCTATGACTGTCCCGTCTGGACTTAGTCTTATCGTCGAATGGTTCCCTGACCCAGTGGAACAAAATCGAGGCATTGCATTCTTCGGAGGGGCAGGTGCGATTGGAAATGGTATGTGGCCCTAGTCCTCTATTGGTATTGGGCGACTGACTCACCCGTACCAAACCGTCAAGTCTTGGGTGTTGTTATTGGCGGTTTCTGTGTGCAGTGGGCATCGTGGAGATGGACCTTTTGGGTGACTACGTGCATGGGTGTCCCAATCGCTCTTATCACCATCCCTCTCGTTCCAGCCTCCGCCCCGCGCCCCAATAAGCCGTCCTTACGCCGACTTGATCTTGGGGGTGTTTCGTTGATTACTGGTATGTTCATTTCTCATACGTCCCTAAAGAAACAGAACATTTACTCACCCTTTCCTCAATCCTGGGACTGTAGCGTCAATTATTTTATTTATTTTCGCTGTTACGTCTGGTTCCGCCACCGGCTGGGGCCAAGCCAAGGTCATCGCCCCCCTAATCATCTCCGTTTTCCTGGGTGCCGGATTTTCGTCTACGAAGCTTCGATTGATCCCCACATGGCGGCGCTGCCTCCCCGGGTGTGGTTCTACCCAAATGTACCCATCCTTGCGGCTCTGGGTCTCATTCCCTTCTTCTGGTGGGTCGCCCGTACGTGTTCTGCCTCGACTATGTTTCTGTGCGCATTCTTCATAGCCCCTGTAACTTCATACAGTGTTCTACTCGTTCATGCCCCTCTTCGAAGCCGACTATCACTGGAGTGCAGTCAGCACTTCGGTGCACATGCTCCCCGCGGGTACCTTCTCCATACTTGTTGCGGGCATAGCTTCTAAATTGGTAGAATACGTGAATCCAAAGTGGACTATCCTGGGTGGTCTTACGCTCGACATCATCGCCACATTTCTCCTTCCCTTTGCGAACTCCCGTGAGAGGTGAGGATCGCTCAGTAGTTATCTCAACTTTGACGATTAACCCGTGGCCTTTCAGATATTGGTCGTACATTTTCCCTGCCTTTGCTATTGGGACTATGGGAAACATGATCGTCTATACTAACGCTAACATTGCAATCTTCATGAAGTGAGTTTATGATTGTTTATCCCTGCGTGCGTCTAGTGTCCGGATTTCGCGCTCAATCATTATACGTCAGTACACCACCTGAAATCGCCGGTATCGTCGGTGCGGTCTTCAACTGCGCATTGCAGGGTGCTATCGCACTGGGTGTTGCGATCCTCGCTTCTATCGCGTCTTCAGAAAATGCCAAGCAGATCGCGAAGGGACGTGAACCAGGATATAAGGGCATCGCCGACGGATTCTGGTTCGTCTTGGCGTTCCTGCTTGTGGAGGCAATAGCACTCCTCGTCTTCTACAGAATCCCCAAGGCTAGTGCGGGGGATGAAGAGAAGGCGGCCAGTTCTGCTTCGACTGTTGCCGTGGAGGTTCCTGAAAAGAAGGCCCAGGCGGATGGCGTGAGCTGATATGAGATGGCTTCTCTCCCTTTGCCAATGTAATCCGCTCCTTCCTTTACTGGTTTATCCTTTTGTTGATAGGATGAGCCTCGTCTTCATTTCATTGTTCTTATGTCCTTTTCTAATACCGAACCAGAGGCACTCACAAGAATGGCTATGGACCCACATAACTGAGTGATCATTTAAGTGATTAAAATAGCGAGTTGCGGAGATTCTTGGATTCCGGTCAGACGACGCTGCTCAACGGATTCAATTTCAGTGGAAGATGGCGATAATTTTGAATCCATGCAGCATGGTCTGATACCGTATGTCACAAAGGATACATTAGAGGTTCACAGGCGCCGATCGAATAGCGACGGGCTTTTCAAGTTCTGAACTAGAGGTGGAAGCTCTATCGAGTGTCATGTGCTTACGCCGGCAGTTACCGATGGAAAACGCAAACATGGTTTCCTTCATTCGTTTCGTGGGCGGCAGCTGTATATGCTCAAGAGGCACGAGAGCCTCTTTATTGAGCTTGGGCCCTGCTTCTTTGCATGGCTCCTTGTTCCTTCGGAGCTCTGGCCTGCAGCACCTCCGATTCAAGAAGACGCGACAAAAATTGTACAATGACGAGCCTGTCATCCTCTACTCAGCTAGACGTGGAGATACCCCGATTCAAGGGCAGGCATTCAAGGTACTTCTCATCTCAGCAGAGGAAAAGATGACTGGGAGCGTGGCGCATTATGAGAAGCAAATGGCTGTACTCGAAAGTCGCGCTATCGGGAGAGTCATGCCATCGCTCATTGAAGGGGTCAAGGTGCCGAATCTTCTCGGCGATGTGCGATATAAACTTCGCGATGTGGCGAGCATCGGCGTCAAGGAGGGCACTACTCTTGTCGTCACTGTTTTTGAACCGAGCGTAAGTGACGCCGATCGTTGCATGTATTCGTACAAAAGATGAATCTTATTGAACCTTGTGTATTCTCACATTGAAATTGACGTTCAGATGTTGAGACTCGTGGAACGGGCTTTGTTCGACAGCAAAATCAAGGGCGTAGCACCCCAAATCGTGAATGAGAACACAATCCGGGTGCCTATGCCAAAGTACGCCCCTTCAATACGTGATGTCGCAGCATCGTCCTGAACTACACGACTAGACCTACTGTCGAATCTCGCAACGAATTCGTGAAAGATGCTGGGAAGCAAGCTGAGGTGACGCGGATACAAGTACGTCAGATTCGACAAACAAGCATGAAGGACAGTGGATGTGACAAAAATTCCCCGGAGGGAAAATCGGTGCGTCATTTCTCTTTTGGGTGGGGTTTGTGAAGTTCTCTGACTCGGTTTTCATTTGAATATTCCACTTGTAGTTGCAAACGCTGTGTGACACCTACATATCTAAAATCGACGACAGTTTGAAGAGACTGCAAAAGGCAGTTGCGGGCGCTTGATAGAGTTTATCGAGTAAAATATGTTTATGCAGAATTATAATCGGTTTCCAACTGAAATTGTGACGAGTCATTTTTGATGTCACATGAGGATATCACGGTGTGGATATCTGCGATCTATACTGCTGCGTCCCTCTTGTAAATCTTTCTCCCATCCACAGCATCCTCGCCTCGCTGTCGCTCGCATTCTCGACCATGTCTGTCGCAGACACAGTCTCTCGTCTATCTACTCTCCGCATATCGCACAGCGCCCCCGTCAAGCATGGCGCAGCCACCTCCCCTGCAACCTGGAAAGATGCACTGGCGAACTCTGACAGTGTCCCGCAGTCATATCAACTCATCAAGACTCTTGTCTTTAAACCCAAGACAGCCAAAAACGCAACACCTATCCCCGTTATCGTCATAGCCAGCGAAGATACAGAGACCAGTTCCGCAACTCTCTCCAAAAAACTCAATCTCAAAGATCTCCGACTCGCCCCCGAAGATCTTCTCACTTCGTTCTTCGGGATCGACAAGGATGCTTGTGAGTGCATATTCCATCCGGTTTATATAGCACACTACAGTGAAAGTGTACTCACGACCAACACCGCACGATCCTCACAGTATCTCCACTCTCCCTCACACAGGAATTATTTCCAAAGGTTCTGACTGTATTAGACGCGTCGCTGGCCTCATCGACAGTAATTTTCGCTGTGCATCCTTCCGTCTCCGATTCAACCATCTTCCTGCAAGGGAAAGACATCGCTGCATACTTGCGCAGCCTCGAGACCCCGGATGTCAAAATCCACGAAATCGACTTTATCGCTCTCAAGGCGGAATCATCTGTTGCGCCTGCCGCGTGAGCTAAATGGGGATTTTTGTTCGATGTGCAATTGACAGGCCCTCTTCTATTAGACCGATTAAAAAGCCAGAACCAAAGGCAGAGAAAGTGGACGCTCGTATCGAGGGCGCCAAGCAAATTGCGATCGGAATCAAGAAAGAAGTAGACTTTGCTGGATGGTATACAAATGTGCCGATTTTATCCTCCGTTGCTTTCTCACATTTCTGTCTGCTGAAAATGTGTTTTATAGGTATTAATCAAAGCGGACATGATAGACTATTACAGTGTTAGCGGATGTTATATCCTTAAGCCCTGGTCATTCACGATCTGGGAAGCAATCCAAGGTGCCTGGTCACCGAGTATTTATGCAGGCAATTTTTAATTCTTTAACATCGCACCTGACTTGCATCCAGAATGGTTCAATGCTCGGATCAAAGAAATGGATGTAGAAAACGCATACTTCCCTATGTTTGTTTCTCAAAAGGTCTTGGAGCGAGAGAAGGACCATATTGCAGGCTTTGCTCCTGAAGTCGCTTGGGTCACTCGGGCGTAAGCATATTATTTATGCTCTGTTGGGCGTGGACACTTGATCACGCTTCACCTTATAGTGGGAGCTCAGAACTGGAGGAACCCGTCGCTATTCGGCCGACCTCTGAAACTGTAATGTATCCATGTGCGTAGCACTTTCAGCTCCGTGACAAGGACGATCTTGATTGGGTCATACATACACATCAGACTATGCGAAATGGATTCAAAGTTATCGCGATCTACCGCTGAAATTGAATCAGTGGAATAGCGTCGTCCGATGGGAATTCAAGAATCCCCGTAAGCCGCCATTTTAATCAATTTATCATCTCTTAAATGACGGCTCAATGATATGGATCCAGAACCGTTTTTGCGGACGCGCGAGTTCCTCTGGCAAGAAGGCCATACGGCGCACGCTCGAAAAGAGGAGGCGGATGTGGAGGTCCGTCAAATTCTCGATCTCTATCGACGAGTATATGAGGAACTCCTTGCTGTCCCGGTTATCCCTGGGGTCAAGTCCGAGAAGGAGAAATTTGCTGGAGGACTCTATACTCACTACTGTAGAAGGTTTCATTCCCACATCGGGGCGTGGAATTCAAGGGGCGACATCGCACTGCTTGGGCCAAAATTTCAGCAAGATGTTCAACATCGTTGTCGAAGATCCCGAGAAACCTGGGGGTTCCGAGGACAGCAAGCTTTTCGTATGGCAGAACAGTTGGGGTCTGTCGACGCGAACCATCGGTGTGATGGTGATGGTACACGGAGATAACCAAGGCTTGGTTCTTCCCCCCCGCGTTGCTTCTATCCAGGTCGTGATCATTCCTTGCGGCTTGACCGTCAAGCTTGCACAGGACGAGAGGAAGGCTGTGTTGGATGCCTGCCAAGACGCTGCCACCGTGCTTAAGGGGATTGGTGTACGGGCCAAAGCCGATTTGCGTGATGTCTACACTCCAGGCTGGAAGTTTGCGGATTGGGAGCAGAAGGTATCTGTGTCATTGTGCTATTTCCTTCCTGAGATAAGACTCAACTAATCGCGATCTTAATGTTATCGCATCCCAGGGTGTTCCTCTGCGTTTAGAGATTGGTCCAGCCGACCTCAAGCGGAAGCAGACTGTATCGGTCCGCCGAGATAATGGCGTCAAAGCTAACATCGCCCTCTCCGACCTCACTGTGGCGATCCCGTCGCTCTTGCAGACCATTCAAAGCGACATGTACATTCGTGCCAACGATGTCTTCCAGTCTCGCCTAAAGACTGTCACCGAGTGGGACGACCTTGTGCCAACGCTGGACGCCAAATGCGTTGCAGTCATCCCTTGGTGCGAAGTAGAATCTTGCGAAGATGATATTAAGGAACGCAGTGGTCGAAGGTGAGCCCTCTTATCTCAGAATACCATTTCACCAAGTCTCTAAATGCGCTTCATATATGCAGTGCTGAGCAAACCGATGAACGAGCCCTTCGGCTGGAGCGAAATCGTTAGCTATCCCGTTCGACCAAGAACGGTGGGGTCCACTCAAAGAAGGCACCAGGTGCCCGGCTTGCCAACGCCCTTCCAAGCGCTGGACCATGTTCGGACGAAGTTACTAAAGTCTAGAGTGTTACTGGTTTTTGATAGTCTCAATGTTGGACATCAAGTAGTGAATGTACGTCCTGCAATCAATAATGGCCCTCTGAGATTGCATGCATACATTATGTTGAGGGTAACACTGAATCTAAAACAACGTCCCCACATCGCTGGCACAAATTACCCTCTTGCGCCGAAGTCAGTTGCCAACATCGTGGGCATTTATGATAAGGTGATGGCTGTAGCAAGATTTTCAGACCGTTGTACTCTCCTACAACCCGTGCGGAGATGGTCAACATGGAGATTTCACTCTAGCAATACTGCGTACTCACTGCTGAATTCCCAATCCTTTGAGAGTTGTTTAGGGGCTGCTGTTCCTAACACAATGACATCAGATACGATAAACAAGGTCTTCAAATAGGATTCTGCAAAAACGATCCAATAAGAATCGATGACCACGGGGCAGTAGTTGCAACCTGCCATTTGATTCTAATGTCTGTCGCAGAATGACTGGGACAGAAGGCGATGTCTGTATTGCCACTATGGCTTCTAATGAGCCGCGAATGAAGCTGGAAGCTCAGTTTCAAAAAAGAATCGTTTGGGCGCATGGTCAACAATAAATATGGCGTACGATTCCCGTCTAGCTTCTTCCAAGAGTTTGAGAACAACGTCACGGACGTCAAGCAATGCATCCATCTGCTCCTGAACGGAAACGTCTTCCCATTCATTGCTCTGTGCTCTCATTCAGTACTATTTAGAGAGCATGATAAGAAAACCGCACGAACCAAGGGGCGCCATCCTAATTCAAACACAGAGCTTCCAGGTGTTGTAGGCAGTCCTCTTATTTCGTGTACTTCCTCAGCAAGATGAGGAAGGATGGGGGCCACGATAGTGACGAGCTTGTCGAGGGTCTGTGAACTACATTAGCAGAAGGAAAGGAGGATATGTAGACGGCGGTTCTATCCCCACCTTCTCCAGAACTGTTACTACTGCGCGACGTGAAATAGAGCTCGCGGCTTCAGCGTATAGGATGTCCTTCGCCACATCGAAATACAGTGATGACAGCGTGGTGTTCGTGAAGTTGAGAAGTGCGGTAACGACTATGACTCTTCGTTGTCAATTTTTATCATTTGGCCACCCGAGCGAGGGCACACTTGCCAGCTTGGAAGTTGAATTCGTCGTAGGCCGATTTGGCAAGCCCGTCGAGAAGGTACAACTGATGCATCACATAGCGATCTCCCTTGAACCGTCACGTTTCAACAGGCAAGACCATGTAATAGCTATAGATTACCACTCACCAAAGACATCTCACTCTTCGAAACGGCGAGGGATGGGTCAAGGCCTTTACAATCGCCAGTGTTGCCGAGGATGAAACGCATGGTATTTCGTATCTTTCGTAGAGACTCGTTGATTTGAGCCATGCTCTTCGGTCCAATGGAAACATCTTTGCTATGATCGACGCTTGCACTCCAAAGACGGATCGCGTCAGTCCCATAAGCCGGCTCTTTGCTGAGGTCCTGAGATGAAGAGAATAAGGTTCCTTGCATAACGAAGAACTTGAAAGTCGATATACCGGGCCTCCAGAGATAATGGTCGCAGGGCTGATGATGTTCCCAACGGACTTACTCATCTTCCTTCCCTTTTCATCGAGGACAAATCCATGCGTGAGAAGGTGCTTGAAAGGGGCAACGCTTCGCTCTCCTTCGACTGCCGTGCCAACGGCCGTTAGAAGGAGTGACTGAAACCAACCTCTATGCTGATCAGTGCCTTCTAAGCATACATCCGCAGGTCTCACGCGTCCGGGCTTGGGGAAGTCAATGGGCAAGGTCGAACCCGAGTTCACAGCGGGCAGCATGGTCCAAGAACTCCCGCTGTCAAACCACACGTCGATCGTGTCTGTACCCTTGACCCAAGTCCGCCCGCTCGAATGAAGCTCGGGGGTGAGGAACTCCTCCACAGGGCCAGTCCACCAATAGCCAACGCCTTTCTTTTCAAGAATGGAAAGAATGTGATCCATGGTCTCGGCAGTTAATATCGCATCATCAGTTTTCTCATCGTGTAGAGATACTATGGGAGTCCCCCAGACCCTTTGGCGTGAAATACACCATTCCGTCCGTTCACGAATGAATGACGACATTCGAGTGTGAGCTTCAGTGGAACACAAATATCTAGCATGACTAACATATCCGGTATGGTATTGCAGAGGGAACTCACAATTTTCCGGGTGGAATTGGACACTTTGGAGGGCTTCGAATGCCCGGGTTTTGATGTCCCCAACATTCGCAAACCATTGGGATGTCGCGCTACAATTTACAATAGAATGAGCCCTATCTGACTATCTGATGAACAATCTACTCACCGAACGATCATGGGTTGGTTAGTCCTAGAATCGTAGGGATACCGATGTTTGTACCTATGGTGGGCAACCAGGAGAGCGGCTTCTTTCAAAATAGAGAGAATTTCTTGGGACCCATCGCCTAAGACTTCCTTCCCCACCAAGCGAAGTCCATGCTGAGGGTCCGAGCACAATTTCAAGATCGCGTCACTATAGCGCCCGTTACCGTCGACGGGAGATACGACGTCACTTCCAGAAGTACCCAGGAGACCGGCGGCAATGAAAACAGCATAGTCTTCTGCACCGTGCGCTGGGGCCATGTGCACTAGACCGGTTCCACTAGTAGAGGAGACATGCCGAGAAGGAAGGACACACTGCACTTCCGGGGGCCGGAATAACCCTCTATATGTGGTGTTGAGAAGCGAGCCCCCTACATATGTGGCGGGTTACTGGGGATACTGGGAATTAATTGCCTAAACAGGTGACTTCGCCCACCAGGAAGGGTAGTAAGGACTTGGAGCTTCCCAATATCATGTTCCAAGTCATGAATTCGTTCTTGGGCGACAATAAACGGCCGTTGGGACGAAGTATGATCCTCAAGGCGAACGATACAGTAATTCAGCTCAGGGTTAACCGCAATAGCCTAATAACGAAGTTATAAGAATAAGTCCCCACGATCACATTGGAGATTTGAGGGTTTACCATGTTCGCAGGTATTGTCCAAGGTGTGGTTGTCCATATGAGGAAATCAACTCCATGGCCACTCCCCAGCGATCGGATCGATTTTTGAAGTTCGTCCGGGATCTTACCCTCTGCAGAAATAGGGAATCTGATGTACGACGCTTGAGACACGTGATCGTCGACGTATTGGACTTCAGCCTCAGCCAATGCAGACACGGAAGATGGTGACCAATGAACAGGTCGGTGTTTACGATAGACCAAATCTAAGTCATAGTGAATCAGGATGCATTTCAGGAAACAACAGGGAATAGGGACTGAACTCTTCCTGACCATATCTTGAAATACCCGTAACTGACGCAATTCATAATCTCGATCTTACCAGGATAATCAATGAATAGTAAGGAGAGACGAATTATAAGAGATGGGTACCGATGGTTCTGTAGGTTCCAGTATCACTCCAGTCCGCCATAATTGTGAGGTCCTGGAACTCTGCTTTCTGCGAGCGTATTTGTGCTCTTGCGAATTTTTCCGCCGACTTTCGGACTTCAAGTGGTGGCAACGAATTTGGTTTTGCCTACATTGCAAACATATGAATGGATGGAAACTGTCGAGTGAAAACTGGACATCACCTTCAGCAACTCTAGAGCCTTATTTTCGATAGGAAGACCATGACAATCCCATCCCGGGATATAACTTTCAATGAACATGAGATTTGTTTATCTAGAGTGTCCCATGCAGGTATGCTTACTTTACTCTCCGGCCTTGCAGTACTTGGAAACGATTAATGATGTCTTTCAAGATTTTGTTTAGCGCATGCCCTGTGCTCTGCATCAATATGTGTTTATATATTGATAGAATGGGATGCAAACCCATATGCAAGGCGCCATTCGAATAAGGTGGGCCGTCGTGTAAGATAAACACGGGTCCTATATTATTTTTCCACTTGTTATATTCAGCGCGATTGGAGATATGGGTCAGCTTGGGGACTCAAATACCTGCCACGCATACAGCGCTTCAGTGGTTCGATGCCTTGTAGCACCCTCCCGTTGTGCAGGCTCGGACCATAGCTTGAATTTGGTCTTTGGGAGAAGCAGGGTAGCAGAGTACGCTTTATACAAATCTTTATCAGACAAAAGCTGAGAAATAGAGGTCCCAAAGTTTCTTGGCCGCGGGACAGTGTCAACTGAAAGACAGCGACGGCAAGCTCGTCCCAGAATATGCCTCATCCCAAAATGCCCATCGAATGTGCAATCGGCAGCTGCCGGCACTCTGCCCACAAAGGGCGGGATGACATTAAGCATGCGACGGCCACCCTCGCCTCCTGGCTGGTCCTCGGTGCGTCCCTGGACCCCGCGCTTGGCGCTGTTGGTCCGCGAGATTACCCCGGTCTCAGCTACATTTGTACTCTCCTCTCTCGACCATGTCCTGGATGGCGACGACTCGGATCGTGCAGGTCCTAGTCAAATACATAAACACTCAGGTCCACTGTCAATTTCAGACCTCCTTGGAAAAGGTTTGTCTGTGAAAGTGAATAATGCTCCGTGGCAGAGGGTCGTCATGCATATCGATGACGATACGGACGAAGAGGCGATTGTTATCTTATACGGGCTCCTCCCTGCTCGTCAATACGATATCGAACTTGCTGTTGTAGCGGGAGAAGATAGTATACGTGGAAAGATTACTACTGAACCTGGTTCCGGTGGGCGTTCTCTGCCCGATGAACTCTACGCATATATCATCTCATCCATTAATTACACATAGATTCTGATGATGTCAATCCTGATACTGAGGTTGAGGAAGACGCACCTATACTCCCTACTGTTCAACCCCTCACTCCGGCTGTGACTCGACCGGCGACACCATCTCCACCAGATCCTCCACGGCCAGTAACAGTCGAAGAGCGTGCCTCTCACCTCCTCCACGAATTGGCCACACTCGATGCCGAAAGGCTTTCGCTAATAACCCGTCTAAAGGCCTCCCGGCGTGAATCTCAGCGTGCAGACGCAGCCCTCCGATCCGAGATCGAAGCCCTGAAGCGAGCTTCAGAGAAATCAGCGCAGGCAGACCAGCGAACCAGACAAAAGATTCTTGCCTTGCAAGAAGCAACGAAAAGGCTCCTGGCGGCCTCAGTCGAAGCTGACGAGCAAGTAAAGTTGGTGGAAGGGTCGCTCCCACAATTGGAAGAACGATCACGCCTTGTCGAGTTGGAGTATGCGCGAGTTCAGGCGCAGGCTCTCCAATCACGAGTTGAAGTAGAGGAGGCCGTAAAAGGGGATAGACGACGCGCAGGAGAGCTCGAATCAGAACTCGCGGCTCTTAATCATCGGTTGGAGAAACTCACGCACAAAAAGGAAAAGTTAGTGACGGATACAGTCCCCGAACTCGAGAATCAGTTGGTAGAACTCGGTAAGAAGATCGAAGAAGTTGAAAGGTCTGGGAACCCTCCGCTGGCGCCAGTAAACCCAACTCTCCCAGAATTTGACCACGAGGCTCATTATCCACATCATTACGCTCAGAATTCCGGTCCGTACCCAGCACAACACAGTAATAATAGTAATCGTCCCCTGCAACCGATTGGGCGACCCACCCTTCCCCATATATCTACTCGACCGGCGCCCCAAAATGAGCGGATGGCCCACGGCCGAGCTTCACCAATAAGCGCGACATCCATGACTGGGAGGTATCCACTTTAATTTGGATTCGGAACAATAAGGTGGGCATAGATTGCAGTAACTACGAAGAAAAATCAAATCGAAAGCTAGTGTACTCTACAGTTAAGCTCATACGACAGGGCTACTGTTATAACGGGTGTAGGATAGAGGATGTATCATTGTATGGACACAGAACGTTCGAAGCACAAGGTGGAGCCAAGAATAATGTAACAGGTAAAGCGGAAAGAGTGTGGAGGAAATATTAAATACAGTCAAGACAAGATCTACTTCTTGGGTATGGGCTCGGGAGCGGGAGGGAGGACACGGCCGTGCGGATCCAGTCCAAACAGGTTGGCAAGCTCTCGAATAGACAATCCTGTGGAATAATCATCGAAAATGAGGATACGCAACGATATAACGTGCCAACGATACATACGTCCTATGCGTTCCCCAGTGCCTTCGCCGAGACTGCCGTCAGCGAGACTTTGCTGTGGACACAAAATAAAACAATCAGTGTTGTAGCAATAGCAATATTCCTCAGAACCAACCTTGCGACTTTGCAATTGCAATACTCGTGCCTCCACGGTGTTGGCTATAATCAACCGATGAATATGGACAGGCTTCTGTTGTCCCAAGCGATGCACTCTGTCGAATGCTTGGTTCTCCACTACGAAACGTTATGCAACGTTGGGGAATCAATCATTTAAAGCTCAACCTACCGGCGTTGCTCCAAGCAAGGTCTAAGTTGATAACCCTCGACGCTGCGGTCAAATTAAGCCCAACTCCACCAGCCTTAAGGGACACTGAGGCGAAATTATCAGCTAATGTTTGGGCGGAAAAACCGACTTGACGCACTGAGCATTACAGTAACCCTTGGATCTCCCATAAATTTAGCAACTCTCTCATTCCTCTGGGCAATGCTCAATTTCCCTTCGAAACTACAAATAACAGCATCAGAACAAGTGACAAGGGAAAGGAGGGAAAGACACTCACATGACATGCCTAAAGCGGTTCTCGTCCAAGTATGCCGAGCAAAGCTCCAGTACTGAAGTCCACTGAGAAATGACCATTACCTATAGCCAAATAGATGAATTTCGTTAATTCGATAATTCGACAATCATTGGAGAGGCCATACTTTGTCATTGGGGGCCTCCTCTCGCCACCTCTTTAGCAAGTCCATCATAGCCTAGTTAATTTTCGTCCCAATTGATGAGAAATGTAGAGGTTTGATTTGGGACTACAGACCTTCATCTTGGTGGAGGGAAGGAAACTGGCGAGAGAGTTCGGAGGGGGAAGTTTGACAGACTTCTTGTCAACTGGGGCCGATGATGGGACAAATCTATTGCTGTCGTCATCATCATCGGTTTCCTCGGCTTGAGAACCCTCTGTATCATCGTCCTCCTTGAATAGCCTATCCCTGCGACTGCGGGTCATGGACTCTTCATCGCTGTAAACAATAAAATCATCCATAGAATCATCCGAGTCTTCGACGTCAGAGAATATTATTGGGCGCTTCACAGCTTTCGTTTTTCGAGGCTGGCTCTGACGCTTCCCCACCTGTCGAACAGCGGGAGAGTCCATGTCGCCATTGCTAGAGTTTACTTTGGATTTCGCCGGAGTGGAGGGCTGATTTCCTTCTACCTTGCGCTTGCGTGAGCTAGAAGCATGCGGTTGTTCGTCCTCGTCATCTGAATTGGTATCGTTTTGAAGCTTCTGGACGGGTTCGAAGGCAGCCCTCTTATAAGCATGGGCTCTTGAGATCGGCCCCCGGCAAGTTGGGCCTATTGCTGATCAGCGAGGTGTTTCACAGACGTGGAAAGACTGAAAAAGGTCCACATACAGGGACGCTCATTCGCCTTATACTTGTTTGCATCATTTACATCGTCCACGTGTGGAACGGCTAGGACCCTATAACAGCAATCAGATGAGATCCACGAATAATGTAATAGCGGCTTCTTACTTATCAAGACACTCATCACAGAATGAATGAAGGCATTGCGTGACGACTGCCTCATGACCCAGGGGCTCGAAGCATACAGGGCATGCACCATCTTCCGTTGTAGCATCAATCGACTAGGTGAAGGGTGTTAGATCGAAATCAGGCAGACCACTGCTGGGGAAATTGATCTTGCCTCTTTTTCTGCGGCAATTTGCAGTTTCCATTTCCTCATGAAGCTTCGCTGTCATTATATCTACAAATAATTGTCCCAGTTCACGACGCGCACGACCGAGCTCTGTAAGATATTATCTTGGTTACTAAAAATACCATAGAAGGGTTGAACACGGCTTTGACCTTCGTTCAGAGCTTCACGGTCCTTCATGGAATGGATCTCCTCTGGTGTACGGAAGACATCGAGCTGCCCTTCCTCGATCAAACAAGGATGCACGCAGATTTGGCGCAGGCGCAAACTGCGGGCAGACAGAGCTAAGTGGATGCTTCCAGATCCAAATCTTCACTCACAGCATGATGAGAACGTGGGCATAGTTCTATTGAAGCATGGATTAGAGACTTCGCGGAGTTCTGAAGAAAATCACGTACTTTGAGGACAGTTCCTGCCCTCAGGAAGCGATTGAATATGCATTGCGCCTGCACAGTGAATCATGTAGTTTGTCGAACGGCACTCATGCGAATGAACAGCCTTACTCTGTGTGAAACGAAGTCGTAGATGCTTCGTTCCTAGGAATATGAAAATACACAAAGGGCTCGTTGATAGCACTAAAAGAATGCCCATACCTCAGGTCCAAATGACAGTTCATCGTCGTAGACAGTACGACTTGGCAACTGAACCAAGGGTTTGCCATCAAGGAATGAGTCCTTCTTTCTCCGCAACCTGAGCGAATAAGGAAGTAAGCTGCGAAACACGTGGTTAGGGTCTAACAACCCACATGGTAACCTGCCAGATGGCTTGGAGCTTTCGACTACGAAGAAAAGATGAATGAGACGGTAATATTTCCTGTCCAAAATTATCCTCACGATGCATAGGCTGGATTTCTACGCTCCCATTGGTAAATTTGCTCCTAGAAGATACATGCGTTGGGCAATAGATCGTCGCCACAAGTAGGTTGGATCTCACCCTGAAATCGGTCCAGTCATTCCATGGTCGAATCCGAAGGAAGCGAAACATGGCGTATGAATCTGCCAGAGAATTTGTGATTGGGGTTCCACTATATCGAAGATGCAGAGTGTTATTAGTGGAAAGACGATCTTAGGGTGCAAATGCAGACTCACGTAAGACACTAAAATGTGGGAACATGTGAGCAAGGAATTACTGGAAAGTATAGCGTAAACATACCCAGCGATATGTCGAATCCAGTTCAGCCACAGAGATGGAGATATGTGTTTGCCGATTGCGGCTATACAAAGACGTTCAGACATGGAGATATTTGATACGAGGGACCCTTACATGTTCTGTGCCTCATCAAGGACGATCTACAGCTATCGATCAAAAGGTGAAGTTAAGGGCATCAAAGTTTAACATACTCTATACCAGGGAACTGCCATGAGAAGGCCCGGCTTTTTTGCTTTCTGTTCATCGTCCTCTTCAAACTCAATGAAGTCGTCAGTCTTGCGTCTTGTCTTTTCTTTCTCCATCTTTTCGTACTGGAGAGAAATGTGAGAATCAATCACACAAGAGATGTATGAAGAAGAGGTGTTACATTGGGAACTTCCGATGCGAGTGTATGGAAGGTGGTGAGAACGACATCGTATTTTTGCAGAGACGATTTTTTTCTGGGTTTCTTATCCCTGCTACCGTGGTATATGAGAACCTTGAAAAGATCACCGTCGGTTCTGCTTTCGATCTCAGCCTTCCACTGTGAAAGTAAAGCGAGAGGTGCAACTACAAGGGGTGGTTTGGAAACATCCAGAGTGTAGCATGAGAAGGTCAACGGACCAATTAGAGTGGTCTTGCGTGCCGGATCGTCTGACAGGTTCTGGGTCATTAGTGCAATGCTATCAATCCACCATATGGCTGTCAGATGGCATGATTATGCTATAAGATATCGGGGAACATACGTCTGGACACTATGGAAAGTAAGATAATTATAGAATGATTAACTGCGATGCTGTAGATGTTTGGCCCAAAGGACTTTACGTTCTAAAAGAACGACGCTCAGTCCAACAGTGAACCGAGATTACGATACACACTCACTTTCCAAGACCTAACAATTTCAGGATTAGCTCTCACTCGCCGTAAGAAGAGTTTCAAAGGACGAAGGAGAAACTGACCCATTTCATCAGCCAGGATACCACCACAATCCCTGTATATTAGTTAGAGATTTATCCACTCACGGGAAGGATACAATAATCGTACGTGTGTTTTTCCCGGTCCAGCATCCATGCAACCCCCAAGACCTGATGAGGTAACAACTTGATTGCCATTCCCGGCAAATGCGTATTAATGTCGGGTAATTCAAGCTTTTTCAGACCATCCTCGATCTACAAAGAAAACATCAATAACGTCCGATGGAACCATTGATTCGCCTGAAGTATCCAACCTTGGCATTATGATCGAATGTGGATCCAGCCATGGCCAAAATAAAGTCATCCATACTGCATAGGGTGAAATTAGCAGATTGAGATATCGACGCCTACGAGAGAGAATGTCGCACCCTCCGCCCTCACGTCGTATTGTCTTTGCGAGACGAAAGGCAAGAGCATCGTTATCCTCTTCTGATTCAGCCAATTCATCTAAATGATCTGGGGTGACAGAGAAGACACCGTAACCGGGAAGAGATGCACGGGCCTTAGGCGCGAGAGCTTGGGGGGGTCCGGCAATATCACCAAAGCTCGCACGTCTCTCGGGCTTAAGATCAATATCGTGGCCACTTGGGCCATAGCGGGATGCAACCACATCGTGCTGTACATGCGGCGTGGTGTTGGGCTTGACGTCGGGTTTAAGATCAATATCGTGGCCACTTGGGCCATGGCGGGATGCAACCACACTGTGCTGTACATGCGGCGTAGTGCTGGACTTGACCTCGGGTTTAATATCAATATCGCGGCCACTTGGGCCATGGCGGGATGCAACCACACTGTGCTGTACATGCGGCGTGGTGTTGGGCTTGACCTCGGGTTTAATGTCAAGATGGTCGGTCACATATTCTTTTTTCACGTAGTTGGCCGCCTCGAGTTTGACGGCCCCACTGCGAGGGACAGGCGCAAAGGACTGAAGAGTCGCTAAACGGGCCATAGCCACTGCTTTCGCATGCTTGGTGCTAGCAAGAGCTGCCTCCAAACTATCCCGTCGCTGAGATTGCAGCTTAGTAAACTTCTTTTTACTGGATTGAAGGGAACGTAATGTTGGTTCATTGGCTCGGATCCAGTTGTCGTAGGCTGTAATCTGGAGCCTAATATTCTCGACCGCCGCTGCGTTGTCGGCATTGACAGATGGAACAGAAGCAGGGGGAGCGTGCCCTTGACCGCCGGTGCGAACAGGGAGAAGGGGTTGGGAGGGCCCGTTGAGGGATGACCGCTGCCGTTTGCTGGGATTAGGCAAGATGGGCTTAAGATCCACAGATTCTTCTTCTTCACAGCATTGACAAGATTATCGAACGTATCCGAGTGGCGTTTGTGAGGAACTGAGGAGGACAGAACCGGAACCGAGGCTCGGGTAACGGATGGGGCTGCCCTGGGTCGCCCACCCAACGAATTGTCAAGGGCAGAGAGTAGACTGTCGCCGGATGGACGGGGCTTTGGTTGCGAGAGGGAAGGATTTTGAACTGGGTCCGATGGCCGTACACCCTGCAGAATGGGCAACATTACTTAGACCCTGGGAGAGGCATGACTCGGCGAACCATTCGGCCACTCACCGAGGCCGAGGCCCCATGCATTCGTTGGAGACGCGATCGGACATGTCCCTCACTCGTGCGGATATGTTTCTGATACTCGAAAAATGTACCAAACCCTAGGGCGCAAAAAAATGAGTCTGATAGACACACGACATGATTGACTCTCACCATCTTTCAAACCGCCATCGCCACCGGCTGCCTTTGCGAGTTTGATAATTGTGCCTCGACAGTCAGTTTCAAGACAATAGACCGCTCCATCTGGAGCGGAAGATATCAGAATAACATAATGCAACGTGCCCAGGGAGACGCTTACACGCTTGCCCTGGTTGAAGCGTCACTATGAACTGATGAAGAGAAAAAGCGCGTCAAACACGCTGAAAACAGTGGCATGGCATTGTGACGCGTACATTAAGGTCATTGGGGTACGCAGAGGCGTGTTTTGTCAGTGCTGTCACATAAGAATTGGGAATACTCCACTGGTAAAAATTGGGTAACAGACGTTAATTTTGTGACGCGACGCGATAGAATGGGTAGAACACTTACCGATGCCCCCGGGAAGTGGCGCAGCTGCTGGGCTGCGATGCCCATGATTTTGGTGGTATCCATGACCTTGTTGGGGATCGCGCGAGGGGTACTTTTCCGGTTTATTTGGGGAAAGCACTTTGTATCCGGATCGGAGACTTGGAGCCTCAGGGCCAAAGTAAATAATATCCACCGGAGCGTCAGGATCACCTGCAGGCCAATTCGCTCGTTGCTAACTGCCATATGGGTGACGCGCTTGGATGACCTGCTTCTGAATTAGGATTCTGACTCACGCCGCAGAAACCGAATTTTTAATTTACGAACCAAAATAAGAACCCAATGTGGAGCGCCGAAATTTTTACGACTACAGGAACCTGGTAACATGAAACAGAGCATAAAGGTGAGCAACGTAGGTATTTGTTTGAGTCCAGTTTACAGGGTAATTTGGCCACTTTCTACCAAAGACCGCATTACACAAGAGAGATATAGCCCCCGCCTTCGCAGGAAAGCATCAGAACGTCTCGGTAGGAGACTAACGGAAATATATAGTAACAGGAAGTAGGCTCGCGCAACTGGGAACATCTACTTCCTACGAACAAACAAAACTGGGTCAATTGGAGAGCTAGACACGCTTAGTGGAAAATTTGGAAATCGAAACGCTTGCTCCCGATCTCCTTGATCCTGGTCCACAACAACAAGACGGAATGATCAGGACGGCGCGATTGGCGCAAGGCGAAAAAAGAAAAAAAAAAAAAAGCTGACTTCTGGTGACAATCCTTCCCATTCTTGTCCTTACCGTGTTGCATATAACACAGCTTGATGAGGTATCAGATTCATGGCACATATATCCATAAGTACGCGGTTTCCTCGTTCATCTGAGATAAAAAAACATCTCATATGGGCGAATAATGCTGAACCTCTGACCCATCATGTTGTACTGACCGAAAGCTGCACTACCTGGTGAGTCTGCATCCTTACAGATCAAGAGACGGACCTACGAGCGAAAACCTAACAGTACGCGTGCGCACGTGCCAGGCATTCATAGACACCTAGGACAAGATAATCGCATGTACACACGGACTACCTAGGAGCATCGTGGTCACTGCGAAATATGCCCATGGTCGAGGCGGTGGCAGGAAATACAGTGCAATGAGGCATGGCATTATCCACAGATTCTGCAGACACGCCGCGAACGAGCATTCATTGAATGCCTCCGAGAGTAGTCACATCAATAAGGATCAAAATAGCTAAAACCAAATTCAAGTTACTGTCGCGAAGCCCGATCCACGGAAGGGGAGGGTAAGAGGTTCTTCCCCACCTGTGCGTATGATGTACAGACTAACAGCGTAAAGAGGCCATCGATCAAAGTCACAGATCGACTCCCACAGCATACTCAGTGAGATTGCTTGACGGCTGTGCGTTAAGCCCTCTGGGTTTTCCGAGCAAATATCTACGTTAAGGGGACAGAAATGAGAAGGAAAATATTACTCGCTTCCTGGATCCTCCAGTGGAATACGATTCGTCATGATGATTTCTTCACGATCCGTGTATCATCCTTTGGGCCCGAACCAGGTTTTGGAAGCAGTTACACGAAGGCATGTTGAAGAAGGTAATGAAGCCGATGACGAATGTTATTGGCGCTTCTACAATGAACAGCTAGCGCCACCCTGGATGGCCTCTCACCCCATTCAGTCGAACGAGACAAATAGCAGGAAGCCAACAAAAATATTGACATAACGGCATCTGTGGAAATAAACCAGTGGATTGGTGGTTATGTGTTCCACTGAGGCACTGGGAGCATTGGCGTACATGTAGAAAGAGCAAGCGTCGTCGACAATCCTGACTTCTTATAGAAATACGACATGTACAAGACCACGTCTTACATCACGAGCATTGGGGACGGGACTTATGTGGAGGGAAGAAAGCTTGCACGCACAGGGATAAAGCCTCCCTGGAAGTGTCTAACGAGGAAGTGTGTCACAAGAAACGAACTCCTCCCACTGAACCAGAACTGGGAGCCGGCAGTGAGAGACATACACCTACAAGATATGATCGACCGATAGGAAAATCCATTCACGCGTTGTCATTTACATCTGCATAGGAATCCATGTGATGGCACAATAAATGTCAACATCGCGCATGCTGCGATTGGAAAGTAGGACGCACCGATCCGAACCGATCCTTGTGGAAAGAAGCAGCGGGAAGTACAGCAATAAAAAATCCAGCCTTCGCCAGTGTGTTCCCAGTGGGCTGAAATCATCCGTCGTGTGCTTTAAATCTTTGAGAAGGCGGCTGAATTGCCTGCGATATATTCCCTCGATCCAAATCCAACGCCAGGAACCTGTAAGTAATAGTGAGTACACTTTCAAGGTTGGAAGCGGAGCTGGCTCATTCGAACATGATGTAAAAATGGTTAGGTCACATTAAAACGAGAAATGATACCACCCAATCTCACCTATCATCCACTTTAAAGGCAACAAGCATTAGAGGGGGTATTACCCGAGAGATATAGAGCCTCAAATACGTACCAGCATCACGCGCAGGTCAGTTTTCCAGACGACGGTCTTCTCTTCGCGGAAGGTCCATACGGCCAACGGATCAACGCCATGTAGACTATTGCAGTCCGCCCCGGGAGAAGCGTAAACATGGACACTGGCCAGTCCTCCCTTCTCGAAGGCACACAGTAAAGCTTACCTAGGAGCATAATGGAAGGCCAAATTGTCATCGTCATACACAGGCGGTCGTGATACGATGGCATCCCAGTCGACTATATCTTTCCTCGATCCAACCAGCCCCACCTCCTTTCTTCTTCCACATCAGCAAGGGGAGGGGAGGGAGGTGCAATCCAATGTTGACCTTGATACCACCGACATGCATCAGACTACCAAGTTTCAACTCTGATAGAGGGGTTGATGGGAGGCCTCGCCCAGCACTCTCAAGACCGGGGGCTTTGGTCACGGCGACCGAGAGGTAGATAGGTTGCCAAAAGACAAAAGCGAGGGGGCGCACAGGGGCGATTTCCAATGCTTCATCATTCTGGCGATTGCAGCCATATTCATCACCGTGCAGCGGATCGAAGTGGAATAATTACGTGCTTAGGTGGCGACATGTGCAACGGAAGGAAACGAGACGTCCGGTTGGAGTCCACTACGCTTGAGGGCTCTCGTGGGACATGAGAGGCCCTGAAATCTCCGAGCACCCCAAGAGGGCAATTACCTGGAGAGCAGACTCAAACGAAGAGCTTGCAATGAGCGCGATTCATTATGAAGGATATGGGAGAAACCCGGTTCGCCATTCAAGACCATCGACTGTTAGCAAGTCAGGGACAATCAGTGCTCATATATAGCGCACATAAGGATCGCGCAAGTCACACCTCGTCATGAGAGACCCGGACACAATGATAATTTGTTGAGTACATATAGTATGGCATCCATATCCATATTCTCTTCCGAAAACCCGATTTGTTTTACAAGGCCAGGATGAAGTTGCTGTTGGCGTCCTCGCAAGAGCTATTCGAAAATTGCTTCATGTTCGCCAGCCCAATCTTGCATCTGTGCATTGATGACCATCTCCCTTGGTTCTCGTGTTTACACTCAGAGGCTGGAACTGCTAGAGCTCAAGAACTAGAGAAAGGCAACGAATAGGTCTGTTTTGTTCTCTCTGATGTCCTTGAGGATACAGTAATGCGGTTGACGGGAAAGGATGCTGGGTATCAGCATAGACTTCGGAACGTTCGTCATCCTTCGTCCATTCAAGAAGAGGTCCAGGGTAAAACTGCGGGTGACTGAAGAGGCAAGAGGAGTATTGAGGCTGTTGTGGGAAGCATATTAATTGAGGTCCGTCAGGCATGCTCAGTGGCAGGTGCTTCGGGGTACCACCCTCGGCGCCTGCCGGCAGCCGAACGCATTAAACGCAGTATTTCTCCTCCCTCGAGCTCATACTGCCCACATAGTATCTGCCTTGGTTAGCACCCCAGTGGGACCTGCCCTCGGCGAAGTCCGCCTATGGGACATACAAATCCAGATTCCTCTCTCTCTCCTCCCTCATATGTTCGAGGGCGGAGAACCGGGCTGGCGCACCGTCGCGTAGACAGAATTTGGCACAAACTTCCACTATCGCTTCCCGGCCCTGGAGCACATTCGTTGATGTCGACTAAAGCACCTAAATTACTGTAATTCATCGCCAGCCCGAGATTCATTGCCCCAAATGCTTTAGAATCTATACGTACTGCCGCCGTGAGCCCTAACGAGCTGTCGAAAACCCTTCCCCCGCCTCCGCCTCCACCTCCGTCTCTTCCAACCACCTTCCATTTATCTCCACTCCCCTAATCACTCCCCCCCTCATTCCCTCTCCACTTCACACAATGATGCCGGAAAAATAATTGCTTTCCATCGTATTTAATCCAGAACTTGTTGCGCAGTTCCTGAGAATCATTGGTGCTCCTGCTGGACGTCTGCTCTATGGAGACATGCGCTAATTATGCAAATTTATTCCACCTTACAGACAGTAAATTCATCCGAGCCATGTGCGTGGCCCCACGACACCAAAGTTAATTATGGCTCAGCTATTCTGGACTGGGTCCTTCGGTGCAATGATGACCACGTCTCTGGACATCTCAGATTTCCTGCATACGAGCAGACATTTCGGCTGTTCAGTGCATCCAAAATAGCTGAGGTTGGGAATTCTTAAATTGCTGGCATCCTTTCTCATATTTGTGCCTGGTGCCTCGGTGAGGAACTCCCTCGGTGATGATTCGCTCGCTCTCGGTCCCAAAACAGCCGTCACCCCCACATCCTTGGTCCCTCGCCCCTCCATCCGTCTTGCTATCACGTGGGAGCTCTTCGTCGCTTCTTGAACCCCCTCATTCCCACCGACACGAGTATCTTCGCGATCGCATGACGTGCTTTCTGGGGGATATGTTGCTTAGGCGGACTTGTTCTACCGTCCAAGCCATCAGACCCTGAACTTGAACACCGCGTCCACCGAAATCGTGATCGATTCTCTTTGGCAACCCAAAAATCATAGCGGGACCTACAGGGTGTGTCTGGCATGTTCCATGGACCAAGATCAGCCGATATCGTCATTTTTGACCAGGAAGACCCTCCGACTCGTCCCCGAAAGGCCTGTTTCGTCACATGCATATTCCACCTACACTACCACATAATGCACCTTTATTTGCTTATATTGATGTGAGCTCGCCAGTACGATGGTGGCCTAGAATCCGATGACGCTTTATCTCCAAGTTATCTCCAAGTGTGAGGTGATATGGTAGCTTCCAAATTGGGGGTAGGACAGAATTTACGGAGCGATACTTGCCTCATGAGTGGGTGAAGATGCAGGGTCGGTGGAAATTTGATGCATTCGAAAGCTAGATCGAAATTCTCAGATTTCGTCTAGCTACTAGAAATGTAGAACTTCCACCTTCGTAACAGGACTATGGTGGCCCTCCTGGGTGATGGATGATACAGTCTTGCGTTTTAGTTGATCGTGCGCCTTGAACTTGCTTTAGCGGTTCCCCAGAGTGAAGGGCCTACAACTACCTGCTAGCCCCTTTCTCGCTATCATCCACGTGATCTCAGTGATCGGACCGTCTCGGCAACTTCCACCCACCCGAATTACTCCGGTGGCTCCCGCCATAATCAAGCTGGATTTCCAACCTGTACACATTTAGTGTAACTGGAAGAGCGTATTGGATTCAAAGGGACGTCTCGTGCGCTTCCCTTCCACATGTGGCAAGTATTCGGAGCGAATAGGTCCGATGCTGGAATAATAAAGCACTGTAAGTCCATCCTTTGGGTCCCTCGCCCCCGCACACTTTTCTTTTGGCAGCGTATCTAACTCCCAATCGCTATGAAGACTGTCTCCACCCTCGAAAATCTTCCACCGACCCCCTTATCAGAGTCGAAACATGATAGTCTGATGTATGGTTCCTATGCCTCTCCCCAGTCGGGTGCGCGAACCCTCTATGTCGATCGTATCAAGATCAACATTGGATTGCACGTCCCTCCTCTGGCTGATGGGGAAGAAGAAAGGAGGTGGGGCTGGTTGGATCTATTTAAGAGGAGGAAAGATATAGTCGACTGGGATGCTATCGCAACACGACCGTCTGTCTATGACGATGACAATTTGGCCTCCCATTATGCTCCTAGGTAAGCTTTGCCACATGCCTTCGAGAAAGGAGATCAATTGGTGCGCATGTTTGCCCCCCTCCCAAGGGCGGACTACGAGAATGTGCATCGCGTTGATGCATTGGCTCGATGGACCTTCCGCGAAGAGAAGGCCCTCGTCCGGAAAACTGACCTGCGCGTGATGCTGGTACGTATTTGAGGCGCTATATTTCTCGGGTAATGCACCCTCTGATGTTTGGTGTCTTCAAGTGGATGATAGGTGAGATTGGGTGGTATCATTTCTCGTTTTAGTTCAACCTGAGTATTTTTATAGTCATGTTCGAATGAGCTAGCCCCGCTTCCAACCTTGAAAGTGTACTCACTGTTACTCGTAGGTTCCTTTCGTTGGATTTGGATCGAGGGAACATATCGCAGGCCAATTCAGCCGACTTCCTCAAAGATTTAAAGCTCACGACGAATGATTACAACATGGGGACCTCACTGGCCAGGGCTGGATTTCTCATCGCCGAACTTCCCTCGCAGCTTATTTCCAAGAGGATCGGCCCGGATCAGTGCGTTCTAGTTGCCAATGGCAGCATGCGGCACACTAACATTCATTCTGCTATCAGCTGGATTCCTATGCAGATGTAAGTGGCAACGCATGAGTAGATTCTTCTGCCGGTCGACCGTATCTTCTAGGTGTTTATGGTCTATCGTCGCCGGTTCTCAGTTCTGGTTGAGTGGGAAGAGTTCGTTTCTCGCAACACGCTTTCTCGTTGGACTCTTCCAGGGAGGCTTTATCCCTGTACGTTCGGGCCTCCTTTCCTCCACACAGCACCCGCTTACAATGGTCGTGATGTAAGGACGTGGTCTTGTACATGACGTATTTTTATAAGAAGTCGAACTGTCGATCAGGCTTGCTTTTTTCTTCACGTGTGACTTTCAATCCAACATAGCAGACTATCGACTTACTTCGCTTCCCTAGATGCAACTTCTCTGTCAATATTTTTGCTGGCTTCCTTGCTATTGGTCTCCTTCAGCTCAATGGTGTGAGAGGCCATGCAGGGTGGCGCTGGCTGTTCCTTATCGAGGCGCTTTTCACATTCGTCGTCGGGTTCATTACCTTCTTCAACATGCCTCCGTGTCCAACTGCTACCAAAACCTGGTTCAGGCCCAAAGGATGGTACACGGATCGCGAAGAAATCATCATGACGAATCGTATTCTACGGGATGATCCAGGAAGTGAGCAGTATTCCCCTTGTCTTCGTTTCTATCCCTGTGAAGTAGATGTTTACCCGGAAAACGCAGAGGGCTTTGATGCACAACCGCCAAGCCATATCACTGAGTATGCTGTGGGAGTCGATCTGTGACTTTGATCTGTGGCCTCTTTACGCTGTTAGTCTATACATCATACGCGCAGGTGGGGAAGGAACTAACCAGTTGTACGTTACTGACAGGTTGGATTAGTATTTGTATTGCCTGAGATTCCTGTCCAGGCGTATCTTACCCTCGCCTTCCGTGAATTGGGTTTCTCGACAGTAACCACGAATTTGCTTACGATCCCGACTTTGGCCTTGGCTATTTTGACCCTTATGGCTATCACCTGTCTCTCCGAGGCAGTCAACGAGCGCTCTTTCGTGGCGTCTCTGCAGTATCTGTGGATAATGCCATGTCTCATTGCACTGTACTACCTGCCACCGCATCGGCCATGGGCGTATTTCGCAGTGACCACGGTGCTACTGGGCAGTCCGTCGGTGCAGGCAATTGCCGTCTCATGGGTATCTATGAATGCTGGGAGCGTGCGCACGCGTACTGTTGGGGCCTCGCTCGTAGGTGTCTCTTGATTTGTAGGCCGAGATCTAGACTCACCGATGGCCCGATTTTCGGTCAGCATAACATGATGGTCCAGGTGTCCAGCATTATTGGCTCGTACATATATAGGGCAGATGACCGCCCTCTTTGTAAGAACCCCTCCCTTCAGCAACATGATTTCACTGTTGCTCATAAGAGATCTCTTCGCTCCCCAGATCGACGAGGCAACCGCGCACTTATTGGTATATGTGCTATAAATCTGGCACTCTTCCCCCTCATCAAGCTGTATTATATACAGCGCAATAAGTACAAGAGATCACAGTGGGAGGCATTGTCACCCGAAGTCTGTTTTCTTGTTTTCTTTTTTTTTTTTTTTTTGGCCTTACGCCCCAATCGCGCCGTCCTGATCATTTCATCTGTCTTGTTGTCAGGAGCAAGCAAATTACCTCAAGAGAACTAAGGAACGTGGGAGCAAACGCCTTGATTTCCAATTCTTCCACTAAGGGTGTCCAGCTCTCCAATTGACGTACTTATGGCTGAATCGTAAGTGGTGGATGTTTTCCAGTTTTTCGGGCCTTCTCCCTGTTAGACCTCCATTGGTCTCATATACCCAGATGTTCTGATGATTTTGTGTACTTGTAACAATAGCAGGGGTGTATTTCTTTACGTATTTCGATCTCTTCGTAAAAAGTGGGTGCCAAACACAAACAACTCGTTTGAAGGCCAGATAAGCGCGCACTGAGTGAGATGCGCGGTTATGTAATACATTCACGTGTGGTTCGAAATAAACATTCGCAAACTCGCTCCTCTCTTACAAGGCAGCGTGCCTAAGGTGTGGTTTATTCATGTTTTCCTGCAACCCGATGGGCAACATATGGCTGACCCATCAGAAGAAGCTGCTGCAAAGTTGTTGGTTGCTAGTTCAGTCGCCTGGAAGGCAGCTTGCCTAAGGTGCCAGTTCTGGTAGTCTGGCTTCCGTGAACAATAAGCATGCTGTGTCGCTTGGCAGATATAGAACCAAAGGCTGCCAGGTGATGGCATAGGTCAGGCGGCAAGCATGTTGTGGTGTCCGAAAGGTGTGGGCTCTAGGTATGCGCGAGGTTCTTCTCGGCCACCCTGATTCATGATCAATTCTTGCTCCTCGTCATAACTCCTCTTATGATGATTGAAGTGCAAAATTCTCAATATGTCCATGATAGGGTAAAACTTGCTCCAGTTGGGATGCTGAGCTCTCAACCTCAAAGCAGCATACTGGTGTATTCCGTGTGCATATGACCATTTACCATTCCTAGCCATTGGAAAGTATAACAATGACCTGCTGCCTATCGAGGTATGCCTTGACTTTGACTTTGCCTTTTGGATGCTGTTCATCTGGCAACCTTGGGATAGCATTAGATGCCAGACGAGATGTTTTGCAAAAGAAATTAGATTTCCAACTCATTGCAAAGTGGGTGAACAATGTTGTTCCCTATCCATACCCCCCCTTCTGCCCTGAACAGCACCCGCAACTATTCCGTCTCTTCCACTAATATTGTACATGAAATCCATCCATTTGGCTGGCCCATCCACCAAGGACAAATCTGTGATTCACCGCCACCGCCGTCTTTATCAGCTTCTCATGAGACTTCAATAACGAAGCAATGTCTCTCGCAGACCACAGCCATGAGAAATTCCTAAACAAACTGCGTACTAGTGACTCCGAGTGTCATCTGAGACCAAAAAGGTGATTGGGGGTTTGGATCACATCTGCTCGGTTCACCAACATGGGCGGTCCTTTCTTGCCCTGGCATATGCTTTCCTGATATCCTTCTCATCTACAAATTGATTCGTTACTCAACATCTGCGATCTGATTAGAGATGTGAAGATGTAGATCACCATCCTCTCAATTCCCGATGCTTCATGCACCCTTGCTAGCTGCCTGACAATTGACATTGACATCTGGGTAGATGCATGCCCCAGCTGGGGGAGAGCAATTGTTGTTGGCTCACTGTGGTGAGCATGCAAGTTTAAGTTCAGCTGGAAATCTAATCATGATATTGGTCGGGCAGAGAATGCGGCAATCGAACTTAGAGCACTGCAAATATGTGCCCACGGCTACTGAAACTGTGTCGTGATCGCCCGCTCAGATGACGAGCCAATTTTGGAAAGACCAAAGCTGGAATTCCGAATCCAACTCAGCCAAAAGGCGAGCCACGGAAATTTGTATGCGCAATCTTATTGACATCCAACCCTCATATGTTTGTTCTGTGGAGAATCGATCTAATGCACCCTCGCGTGGACGGGATTTGCATGCCGAGCACAAACTATTATCAGCACGTCCTGACGAGACCCTCGGCGGGGACACGCCCGAATTTCACAGGCAGGCGAAATCACAGTACTCCTCCATGCCCTGGTGAGCCGTCAAAGATGGTGCCACTGCCTCACCCATTTCCAATCTCGTTTTTCATCTGTCCACCTCTGCTACTTCCGTCCTCCCCTCCCCCCCCTCATATTCCAGATTTGCATAATGATGCGGTTCCTTCAAAGTCGGTCTCCCCCAACTCCGTCAATCCAGGTCTTATCGCACTGTTCTCAAGAATCATCGGTACCCCTGCCGGGCGCTCATTCCGTGGAGATATGCGCCGACTGGCCCATCCAAATAGACCTGCCGTGCGAGCCCGTGAGCGTATGTTTTTTTCACGTCCAAATGTGTATTCATCTTAAAAACTCTTTGAATATCAATCCTTGTCCTTCGACGGTACTCAGTATGCCACATGCCGACAGGAATTCATGTATCTTCGACCGGCTGGGTCCCATCCGTCATCTATGCTTCCTTTCGGAAGAGGGTTCAAACAAGTATGAACACGACTTGAATGAAACAATCTGGCACATCAACTCGTGTCATGGTCCTCCGGATCGATGATATGTCGCAGAAGATGTGTCTCATCACTCGCAATGATCAAGCTAATGTGTACAGCTGTGCTGTCATGCATCCTATCACGCATTGCAACTTGCGCTCAAATTCCGGAACATCGAGCAAGCAGTGCCATTTACGCCTGATATGCCAATTATTGAGGGCACCGGAAAGCAGGGACTTGGTTGAATGGGTGGATGACACGATGGCGCAATCGAATCTGTTGGCCAGAACACCTTGCTTCTCATTCGGATGGTCAAGAAACCTGACTTGACCCCAACCCCAACGGCGCAACCCCCTGTGGTACTCGAGTCACATCCTCTTTTATAATGTCGCTCTGGATACGCTTCGCGAAAAGGAGCCCAGGTTCCTCTGGCCATCAAACCGAATAGTGAGCACAACAATATTCCAATGACGGATTATCATCGTTTGAGCGGAATGTTATGTATGTACCGCAGTCGTCGAACTAAAAGGTAATTGATTTGTTTATACTCTCTTCCAGTGCACCATTGCCTCGACGCCTGGCATCAGTCATGGACTTGTCGAGGTTGGCGCAGAGTACAGTTTTCCTTCGATAGTACAATGGTGCTTCACGTTCGTCATGCCGCCCAACACGACTTGGACGGTTCCTCAAGTGCGACAAGGGCCTTTGCAGGAGCTTGGGCTGTGTTCGGCAACCCTCGATGTTAGTGTCAAGACCCCCATCAGCCTAACGACCACATAGTCCAGTTTTTCGATCAAGGCCTCGACCTCGATCCCCTCCATACCTCCATTCATCGCCTCTTTTCTCTTGCTGGTTTGCTAGTCATGACTATTCCCTTCCCTCTTTCCCCGGTGCCTTCCCTGCGCCTCTTATCGTCAAACGTCTCCAGTATTCGCTCGTGGTGACTTGCGCTCACGTAAATACTGTACATCAAGATGTATTTCAGCTCTGGCTTCAAAATAAAAACCCGTTTACTATTGATGTGGTATGAAAAGTAGACGCCAAGTATCTGGGACACGCCTGTACATGAATAAAATCCCAAGTCGAAACTCTGCTTTCAGACAGGAGACACCCGCGGGGCAAGTAATAATATTACACAGGGACATGGACTCACTTGGACACCATTTGGAGACCCGATCTCCCTCATGTGTTGTTACCCTCCACCCTGACCGACTCAGCCTTCCAAACCATCATCATCACGAACTCTATTCTCCCATCGCCTAGCCCCAACTAACACACCTGCATATAAATATAAAACGTCGTTCGAATAGTCAGGCTCTGGCGCACCTGGCAAATCCACTGCGCGCACGCGACCATCCCTGTCCCCTGGGCCTGACGTGTGTAGGCAGAGGAGGGGGCGTAATCGCCCTGTTCTTCCAGGGGGTCGGGCTGACTTCTCTATCGCCGTCTTGATCGCCACGCTGGTGTTGCGTTGTGTTAAGCCTGACACCGCCGATAGGGTATAGAGTATCATAGACGACCAAGTGACGAATATCCGGCTGTTCTGTTGCTGCTGTTCCTCGTGCAGGCGGATGCTAGTGCCATGACTACCTCCGCACGCCAATGCCAGTACCAGATACAGCTGATAGAGTGAGCATTTCATTCGTTCAGTTGAGACTCACCCCCTTTTTTTGGCGAACTCGAGTATCAGAGATAATCGAAGCTCGTCTAGTGCGGAAGGATCATCATTATCCCACCAAATAAAAAACGCCCCATCGCGGCCAGCCAATGGGGAATACTGGGGCTAATACTGTGACGTCCTTGACTTATACATGTAGTCGATGTCGGTTCCACATCGTCTGGCCCATTGACGGCGGCAAGTGCAGGCCAGGCGATGGAGAGGGCAGGGCAAAAAGAGACGCGCGCGCAAGTCAAATACGAGTGCATACTTGCGTATATATATGAGGACAAGTCACAAACCCCGAGGGGCGAGAATAGTTGGCAGCACCTTGCATCAGCGCTACCCAGAAGAGAGAATCAATTTATAATGCTTGGCCAAGAAAATCGGTGGAGATTCCTCACCGGTATATCAATATGCAATCGTTAGGGCCACTGCAGTATTGAACCTCAGCGGGAGTAGCAACAACAGTCTGTTTGCTCTCCTACCACAAGTCACTGATCGCGCGCACACTCACGCAGCTCTGTTCCCTCGAAATACGAATTAGTATCAGAGTCTATTTACTGGCACACGTGGCATTTCTCTTAATTCCAATGGAATGGTCGTCACGATCAATCAAGAGATATCGTCGAAAACCACCGCAGAATACAACGTCCCCGAGGAATCCTAGACTTGTACCTCTTGAGCGGGTATGAAAGCAATACCTCATCTATTGCGTCGTTCCTGTTAATATGCGGTTCCCGGGCCCTTCTCTCCCCCTGGTCGCGAAACGGTATGTTCCACGTAAACCTACCAGAGGCATCACGGGACCATACCATACGTGCAGAACTATTGTTCGGGAGACGGGAACCCCCCCCCAAACAACGTAAATGTTTGCATTGAGGGGTAGGCAACGTACAAGTGATGGTTAATTTAGAGTTTAATAAGAGCAACGGTATATACTCACGCAGTGTTTAACTACACGGAGGTATTGCTCCTTTGAAAATGAGCAGGAATGAGCAGGAATGAGTCACCTCGCGAACGCGGAGGATCGATAATGTGAATGGATTTGTCGGGTAGTTGAACCGGATGGGCCGTCAACGTTGGATGACGGGGGTCGAGGCATTACATGATCTTCAGGGACTCGGTATCACGTTCCCGCACCGTCTGCAGTCTTAACATGGATACGTGAGGCTGGGAGGCGGTGATTTAGCCAGGAACAAACATACGCAACACGATCTCATCAGTCAGTGTCATATATAACCAGGAGGAGACACAAGATCAAGACGCATTGCGTGGGTCTTGAGAGGGATTGGGAGCGAGGCTAGTTTGTTCAAGCACATCAAAGATATTGTTTAGGGCGATAGATGCGCTGTGTGTAGATACTGGAGTGCAGCCAAGTCGATGCATTCGGGAATCCCCCACAAACACCGCGGGATCTCCGATCCCCAAGTGAATTGCCCACCCAGCCGAACGAGTATTGCATTTGTATTACTGTGAGCATCTACTGTACTGTAAATGACTACTGTTCCTGCATTGCGCCCTATTTCCCCTTTACAGTACATAGATCGATCTAGACAAACCCCTCGGCTTTGACCCCCTTGACTGTGAGTAACCGGCAACTTCGAATTGCCCACACACAATTGTGTACAACCGACCGGTATATAAAGCGGGTCCCCACGCCAAAAAAAGAAAGAACAGCGGGTGATCATGAGGGGGGGGGGCTAGGGAACGACGGAGTAAGCGGGCGTTCGGCGTTCAAAAAAGTTTCGATCAATTATGGAAGGTACAGCAAAATAGGTTACCGGTGAATTTTAATCTTCGAAAAAGGCCCCTACCACCGGGGATTAAAATATCCAATTATGACCTATGACCTGGTTACCCGTTTTGGGCGTAGCGCTCAGAGAGCGGCAGAGCGTGACCTGTGTTTCCTGGTACCTAGCTTTGGCAATTACTTGTAATATAATTGGATCTAACTTGAGCGGCTAAAGACCAAGACACGGCAAGCAGAAAAAGCGTAATTTCAAAAGCGTAGACGTACCTGACTGCCTGACTGGGCCATGGCTTAGTCTCTGAAGCGCCCATGAGACCAGGGCTAATTAAATCAAGCCACCACATAGGAACAGGCCTACCAACGACGAACGTGTTCTTTTTTATTATTTACTTCCTGAGGAGGAAAGAATGCTTTTTGTTTGTTTGTCGTTTGTTTGTTTTGTAAACGTCCAATGCCAAGACCCCGATGTCATCGTTGCGCTTAGCCAACGAAGAAAAGAAGGGCGACACAATCCCCTTCCGCTCACACGCACGTGTGCCTGTGCTAGAGGGGTAAGGAAGGTTACCCGGCGCCCCCATGACCTACGTTCGGGAAACAAAACCCACCAAAAAAGAACCAGGGAGGGTGGCACGCACTACCCGTATGTAGTCGTAATTTCCCCCATTACCCCATAGGTACCCGCACCAAAATGAACCAGGAAAAGGCGAAATAAAGGGTCAACGAGACAAGGTGTGTGGCGCACCTCGTCATTTGGAAGGTGGCCTAAAAATTCATAAATGAAAATATATCGGGCGCCAGGAGCCAAGCTTCTCTCGCGAACGCATATTGTAATTACGATTAACATATCTCTTCCCCCTGCTTTAGCTCCCCAGGGCGTCTATCTCCCCAAAACATGAATCAAATGTTTACCGAGATCATCAGCCGCTGGGCCATCGATGAGGAGGGCGGCGGGCACCTGCGGCGAGTATCAAACATAACCCCGGCAACTACCGCACATCCCGTGCCGTGGCCCCACAACCACTAATATAATATAATCCTCCTCCACATAGACTTTCCAGTAATGTTATGTGATGCTGCGGTACCGTCGCTATGGGCTATCCCTTGTATAGGCCATGATTGCGTGCGCGCTGGCCCCCCTAAGGGGTTGCCGAGTTGCCGTCGTCCCGCCTCCCGAGACAACTGTACGTAGTGTGTATGTGCCGTGCGTCATGACAGCAATATTTCCAGGTTTCCCGGTAAGCAACGGGGGAAAGACCAAGCATAATGAATTTGAAGATCCCACAACGATAATTCCCGCCTCCCCCTCTCTCCTCTCTCCTCTCCGGGTGCTTCCATGCATCTGCTTCCTTTTTCCCCCGTTTGTGGGTTTAGGAGAAATATAGCAACCGAACCAACCCCGTTAGCGCCCATAGATAGGAGAATGACAGGGGAGGGGCTCGCGATCGGCTCAAGCTATGTAAACAATTTTTTACAAAAACAGCCAAAGGAGTTTATACAAATCGTTGACACGGCCACGGTTGCGAGTGGTGTAAAATCCGTTCCATTGTGGGCGTGGGTGCGATAGATGATTTCATTGCAATTGGGGCCTGTCAGGTAAACTTAGTTGGTCCGCTGACAACCTGCCTGTTAACTTCTTTCCTGTCATAACGACAGGTGGCAAAGAAATATTTCGTCATCACGATTAACATTTCTGAGTAATGCTCTCGCACTCCCACTCCCGATCATTAGTGCCTGTCGTCGTTTCCCAGTTATTTCCCCCCCCCTCACCCACATGCTCACGAAAAGGGTCGCGATTCTAAGTTGGCTGCTAACCAAAAAAGAAAAACAAAATAAGATCTCATTTCATACCGAGGGAGCCACAACCACAGGCCCACAGGGTCTCTTAAATGGATGGGGCAGGGCATCATCTACTCAAATTTGTCCTTTACAGGTCAAGGGCAACCTCCACTAGTCGGTAGGGGGCGCCGCAACACAGGTTCCTCTGCAGAACACATTTCATCTTTTGATTGCTTTCTGTCAATTCGGCTGTACGAACTCCCAAGACGAAGAGAGGGGAGGGGGATAACGCGGGGAAAAATTGGGAGTGAACGTCGTATATGTGGAGTAGCGAGTTTTCGGGGGAAAAAAAACACTAGGTTGTGCGGGAACGAGTTGCGAAGTGGTGGAAGGCATGGACAGGTGAAAACGGGCGAAACAGAAAACAGAAAACAGAAAAGAGAAGAAAACGGCGAAGCGAGTTCGAGATAGCACAGATTACAACAGGATTGGATGGGGGATCAAAACTGGGAGACACGAAGTTCATGTGATTCGAGACAATGTGCAGTCCGTGTGCGCAGTCATGGTAGAGATTGAGGCAAGATGATTGGGCGTGAGCCAGGGCGGAAGAAAATGTGTTCGGCGCAAACTCATTTTGGTGTTGTGGGAGCCATGTTGAATGTTCCCCTAGCTGGGTTCGTGAGCTCACGGGAGAAAAGACGAAATGATACGAGAAAACTATGGCCCGAATCGAACGTTGAGAATAAATTGATGAGCATGGATGGAAAAGATGCAAGGGGAGTTGGGGTGGACACAAGGCACGCAAGGCACGCAAAGCACAAGGCAGAAGGTCAAATGAGTGACGATCCGCCACACTTTTTCAAAGAAACAGATGGAGAACCACAGTGACTATGAAGCCCCGAGGCGAGGAGCTACGGACAAGCGTCCGTGGGTCCGCCCTCGGGAAGACCATAAAGCGTCAGGGTCCGTCGATCCTTTCGCCCCCGCACACTCGAGGATTTCCACCAATCGCATACCCGCAGTCACGCTACTGTGCCTCCGGCCCTGAACCATTCTTGCACGGGATTCGACCCCATCGCAACTATCGTACGAGGAATCGCACGAGGTGGTCCGGGATGTGGTTCGAGTACGAGAGTCTAGATGGCAAGTCGCCTTGGGCGGATGTGCGGGTTGGACATCTACTGGGCGGGCGCGGGCGAATGAGGTGAGATCCAGTGGATTGCTCTGCGATGGATGGTGTGAGACACGCTGAGAGCGCACGTTTTGCACGACCGGCGGCTGATCCACCGGAGCGGCAACAGCCAATGAATTGCAAGGTGCCATCCAGGTTTGCAATTTAAAATCCAGTTTCGTGGCGTCCCCATACATTTCGTTTAGGGAAGGGGAGAGCGAGGAAGGGTTCGTGAGATTATCGTCGTCAAATCCATCGGAAGATGATTCTTCGTCGGCGGCGGAGGTGAGGATAGAGGTATCGGTGTCGTCCAAGGCAGGAGAAGAAGGAATAGTAGTACGAGAGGAGGGCACGAATAAGTCATCGAGGTCGGAGCCGGCGGTCGAGAGCGTTGGGGGAGCGGGGCGGCATGCGGAAATTGCGAATGCGGGAGATGGAAGGGGAAGTCTAGGAGGAGAGTGCTGACGGAGAGATGGGGCCACGGAGATCGTAGACGATGGGCGGCGGCGGTTAGAACGAGGGCCGGTGTGGATGTTAACATCGACGATCCAAGAGATAATGTTATTGTCATTCTTAACTGTCCATCCAGCTGGCCCTGGCTGTACTGGGGCGGGGGGAGACGAGGTGGAAGAGGCTGGGGTGGGTGGAATCTCGCTGTGGGTCTCAGCGACATGCGCCATGTCGTAGGCAAGCTCCTCTGGGGTGGAACGGTTGTAGGGATTGCGAGCGAGACGCGGGGAGGGGAAGGACGGGATGATTGGTGGGTGCGCGGTGGATGGAGGGTGCGCCCGTGGGCTGGAAAGCTCGAGGGCGTCTCTTGGAATGGCGATTCTACCGAGGGTTGGGAGGGCTTTCGCTCGTGGTTTGGGAGGTGCCTCGTCGACCCTACGGCATTGCGGTGAGCAATAGAGCGCAGTGGGCTGGTCCTGGAGGGGAAATGAGTTGTATGAGACGGTGAGAATAAGAGAGAACGTACGATGTAGTTGCTGCAGACAGGGCAGCAGTGCAGAAAGCAGTGGTCCATGGGCGAGGAGGAGAGGAGGGAGAGGAGACGATGGCTGAGTAGGAGTGGTTCCTTTTTGTAACTGGGTCATGTCCAGAAAGTCATCTTGAGGACAGCGGATACAAACGTATTTCTCTCTTCTTTAGTTAGTTCTTCTCCGAGAAGAAATATCCCGGGTCCCCCCTTCATGGTCACTCTCCCCTCGGTTGGGCCCTTGGTGGACGCCGTCTGGAGGCCCAGGAGGGGAACTAGCTCTACGACAGCCACCGCACCTTCCTCGCTAGGTTCCCTGGCTCATAATTACCAATTTAGACCCTATTAATGAGATGGATGAACACCAATTTTGAGATTCCGGATTCGTCCAGCTTATCTTCGCAATGAATGTTTTCCCCGCCTCGTTACGCGATAACGCGCCATTCGTCCAACGCCATCGCATCAGGCCACACGTTCCATCCAACCCGGACTACCGCCTCCGGCCCCGAACTCCAACCATCCCAAACCGGCACCCGAATACGATAATAGATTTCGGCTTGATCCAAATCATCCAATCACAAATAAAGAATATAAATTAAATTAAAATAAAATCCATAAAAATCGAAAGGCAATAGTTCCAGGAATATTTTATTTGTAGCCGCCGTCAGCAACCTCTGGATGATCGAGAACCCAAGGTCCCAAGCGATGACCCGCCCTGCTCAGTTGGTGCTGCACGTCACTCCCCCCCCGGACGTCCGAACTCGCTTCTCTAAGCACAATTCCCCTGTGTCACCGCGAAACTGTATGTAGCTGTCACTCACTTGACGTCCACATCCCATGATTGTGATCGACGATATCTCCCATAGATTTAATTAAAATACTAATGGGCCACGACCTGCTGAGACCCTCTTTTCTAGTGTGAGTGTGGATCCTCCCAGAAAGCGTGGTCGTTGGCAAATGTGAATTCACATCCCAAGCCTGGCCTAATCGGTCTTAGCCTTTTGCCTTTCCTCGAAATAAACAAAAATTTCTCCACCGTACCGCATGGCCAGCTAGGAAGACACTGATTACTATTATTATCTATAATTATCGTGCTCACTAAGGTGGAAAGAATAGCTGACGTCTGAGGAACGTGGTCGCATCCAGTGTTCCATATCAGGGGTAGTCCATCTCTATCTAGCTGGGGTGGGGTTCCAATCCGGTGCCAATAAAAGAAGCACGGCATGTTCCCGAAAACCCCAATCACAAACAAATATTACCGGCCTCTTCCGCCGTGCCCGTCCCGGCCTGTTACGAGGGGAGGGGGAGAAAAACGCAGGCCCGGTAAGGGATAAGAAATCGCAACCTTGTTGGTTGGCACGTTGGCTAATACTCCCTGGTAATCCCCGTCCCCATTCATACCCTCATAATTGGTATCTCTCTGGAAAATCCCTTCCCTAGTCCGACCGGCGGAAAACACTATTTGTATTTTTCTTCTTGCTTATTTCTTTCCTCTCATAAACCCTGGCATGGGGCCCATTCAGAAATACTAACGTGTCCGAGGAGTTTGTGGCGCCACTTCTCGCCACTTCTCGAATCCCCCCATATTCCGTCCCTCCGTCCTCCCCTCCCGTACGCCAGCCTGTCAATGCCATTGGCAGATGATCCCCTCTGGGGATGGTGAGCCTGGCACATCAGTTCCTTGATCTCCAGCTATTCAAAACTGTGTAGGGAAGTCACTACGTGGTGGCCTGCTCCTATTGCATCATCGTATATCATTAAGGAGCCCGTGGAATAAGGAACAGTTTAACTGTGGAGCGGAGCTTTAAAGAGGATGGTCAAGCAACCAAGAGTAGCCGAACCAGACAACAGGATATTAGAGTAATATCAGATTCTAGAATCACCCAGGTCCAGTTCGATAGAGTTGGCCAGAACATCAAAATTCGAGCTAGTAATCGAGTTGGTGGGAAATGGCGCGCGTGACGCCGGCTCTTCAAGCTTGGACCCTATTGACGGTGTCCCAGGTCTACAAGAATAGCATGAAATTGAGCAGAACAATAAACATTGGAACAAAAGCAAGCGCAAGAGGTGGGAAACCAGATGAGCAAGTAAGAATGACGTGACAGGACAATGGCTAATCACCGACCTTGACCACTGTTAACTTCGTGTCGGATCTTGGGGAGCGTCTTCACCCGGGCGCTCGGATCTGCTTTCACTTGGGGTGACGCTGAGCGCCCGACGAGCGATGCCCCAACATCGCCTTCCTCCGACGCTCTTTCTCGGCTTCTCTTGTAATCGCACGGCCTCCAGGTTGGCTCTCCGATTCCTTTCGTTAACGATCGCCGTCCGGTCAGCCTCCTGAGTGCGGTGCGCAAGCAGTTCAGGATGGGCTTTTTCGAGTTTAGCGAGTTCTTCCGTCAGTTGACCAACTTCTGCCAGATCCCGTCGATTTTGAGCCAAAGTTCGTTGCTGGTTCAGCCGTGCCTTCTTTGCAAGTAAAGTTTGGAATGAGGGCCGATTTTCTTCCATCTCCTTCTTCCCAGTGATCATGGTCTGCAGATCCGCCTGAAGTGGCATGCCCATGCATAAGCAGTCTAATGCCTGTAGACATTAGCGGCGGTATGCCGTACCTCTGTCAGTCGTTGCGTGGCGAACTTGTTTATTTGCTGTCGCTTCTTCTCGAGAGCAGCCTTCTTCGGTAGCTTCACATCTCCCTTTGCCATGTGTCGACAGAGACTCCCAAACTCATCCTGGAAATAGTTGTGTATTTATTCCTGAACGACGCTACCGATACTTTGCTGCGGATCGCACCTCTGGGAATGGGCGTTAGAGACGCGATCCATATTCCAGCACCTTTGGAGGGTCCCATGTTTAAGCTCCAGTTGGCGGTTAGTCCGACTCTTCTCATCGATATTGTAAGGTGGGACCAAGTTTGCTCCGACATCTAGTATGACCACGTTCATCTGCGCTTCTCCTCAGAGGCCGCAGATACACGGACGCTTACCTATTACTTCGCAAAGGCGATAACATGGATTGCCATTGCTGTCCGGTCCAAAGTTGTAGCGAACCCACCCTCCTGATGATGAAGATATCAGTATGGACACGAATTGCCAGCGATCGGCATGGCTTACCCTTGGCTAATTCTTCGAACCATGGCGCATGACAATATTTAGCCAGCATATCTCGAGTGATTCGTGCCTTGGAAATATCCTCCAAGGTCACCGCCTCGGCTGCCTGTTTATTTTTGGCCTCATCGTACTCCTCTTCGACTTTGTTGATTTCACCGTCCTCAGAGGATTCGTCCGAAGACTCCTGGCGGTTAGGTTTAGGAGATTCCCCATCGTGTTCTTCCTGGTATTCGAATGAGACGAACGTCATTGATCTGCATCCGCAAACACCGACCTTGGCTGCATCTCGCTCTTTCTTGGCCCGACGCTTCTCCGTAAGCGCAGCCAGGCCCGGGCCTTCTCCTGAGTCTTTCCTGTCACGGGGGGTTTGCCTACGAGGGTGTGGAAAGTTGAAAGATGGCGGGGAACGCCGTGCAGGACGAGCGGTCAGACCCACGTTTAGCGGGCTTGGCAACAGTCTCTTCTTCAGGAGAGTCCGGTCGTTTTCGTTGGGCTTTCACGAGTCGTTCCAGATTAAGTTTATCTTGCAGGCGCTGCCGCTGTTCTAGCCGCTCGCTGATAATGCGTTCTCGCTCTGTCTCTGGCAGTGTCATCAAGCTGCGGAGTGCATAGCTGAACGGCCTGCATCGGCGATATAAGCTGTCCAACGCACTCACTTTTGTCGATCAAGCTCATCCTTGTACTTGCCATCCAAAGGATAGGGATTGGATTCGTCCTCCTCGCTTTCAGGCTCCTCGTCGTCCGAGTCTACCACAACTCTAAAGCGGGAGGTAAGAAGCAGTATTGAAGGGGGCATCAAACAATATGGCGGCACAAAAAGGCCAGGGACAGAGACTGAAAGCCTCACTCTTGCTTTCGACGTTTGGATGAGCCTGGTTTGGGAACAGAAGTAGGAGCAGGCCGCTTCTTGCGGGGTTTGTTGGGGTTGGAATCGCCAGCGAGAGCAAGTAGCTCGTCCCAATATCGGAATGGTCGTCATCTGAGGGCATGCCGACAAGGAAAGCGCTAGGTACGTGAGCGCCAGTAGTGTTCCGGAGATTTCCGGTTCTATTGTGCGCCTTTGTGGTTTATCTCTTTTCATTCTCCATCCCTTCTGATGCATTCACCCTCCGCGCCCCGAACAACCGCTCCTATTTCTACTGACTTTCTTGTTCTTTAATTTCTCCGCTTTCCTCAAATTTGCTACGTAGATACACACAGTAGTGTGGCATATATCTTCATGGCATTAACACTCAATCTGATTACTGTACATGATCTCATCATCATGGCGCCTTTGTGTGTGTATGCTTGCTGTTGCGTGACAAGGGGTGTTCCCACCCGCTCATCAGGGAAAGGCTCCCACATGCTCTGAGTGAAGTGGCTGCCTCCAGTTTGTCGTACGAGAGTGTTCGATGGCATTTGTCCTGCTCATGCACAAATGATTCCCATGAATAATGACGATCTTCTTGGTTCTCTGATGGCATCTAGGTTTCTAGGGCTTCTCGTGGGGATATCCTGGTCCCTGTCGACGAAGCAATTGCTGGGCTTACGGAAGAGCTGTGGAAAAACCTCGGAAAGATGGCATCTTTCTAGTTGGAATCGAACTGCGGAATTATATATGATGGCAGCCTCGTTGCCTCAGGCGATTGTTGAGACTCACGGATCTCATCAGAAAGAATAAATCGGGGGCCACAAGTCATGGACAGAAATAATTTCTCGAGGGCACACAGCCGTAATTTATCGGCAGTCTTTCAAGAAACACCCACGGAAACGAGGGTCACAAACCCCTGCTGCACAAATAAGCTACATGGCCACATGCCGTGAATGTGTAGACAGAAAGGCACACGAGTGCATGGCAAGGATTATCTCACGAATCCTCGGGCTTAGCGGTATCTAGCTTCTAATGCCAGAAATTGGTGGATGCCCTCACTCACACTGTGAAAGAGTCTCACGGATGTCTCTCCTTGCCCTGCTTGTGCCTTCGGCCGCCGAAGATTCACGTACGTATTTTCTTTCATCGATCGTCGGACTATGTGGCCATCAGAGGGCGTGATCAGGTATGGGGGAGTCACCGCACCCAGGGCTGTAAGCACAGGGTTAGCAGTGCTCTTATTCTTACGACCAAAATTAGTATTAGGTTGGAGGGACCCGGAACGCAAACGGTCTTGTCATACAGCTTGGAAAACAGGATGTCAGGATGTGGGCACTGCTACGCGCCGTTCGGGAATATCCGAACATGACCACGATTCTGCCCCAATGGTCTGGACTGAATCGTGGTGTGCCGCCATTTAGTTCAGCTCGGCCCATGGACATAAGTCTTTTGAGACTAAGCTTCCTGTGCTTCGCGTTGCTGCGTTCGATTTATCCGTTTCCAAAGCTCAATCCACGGAACAGCCTCGGGAACCGCCCCAGTGCCATTGACTCTTGCGCCATTGGGATCGAATGGGATCCCATATCCGCCATTCCTGAGGCATATGATTCTCTCACGATTCGGAAAAAAAATAAACTGGTTCATCCAGCGCCAGGGACCACCGTACAGTGGCACATCGTCTACCCTATGTTCGCACCTGAACGAGGTAGCTCCTTTACGCACCATCGCCTTCGTATTAACTTGCTCCCCAGAATAGCAAGTAGTACGAAGATTTCATGATCGTCAATGCACTGGACTATTATTATACTCTGCCGGTCCGTATCCACTATATCTTCTCTCATCTCATTCGTATCTCCACTTTTTTCTATATGCTATCTCTTGCTACATGAATCGACCCCTGGGAAGAAGGAAGACTTGTCGCATGTGAGAGGAATGGATAGCTCTCAAGTATCAAATGTCGGACCATTCCAGGCCTGCTCTGAGGACCCTCTGTGCCAAAACTATTCATGGGGTTTTTGTATATCCGTAGCGTTGATCAACCCCTCCCGGTGCGTAGGAATGGAATACCCAACCCCTGATCTGGAAAACCCTTATCTCCTTACGCTTTCACAGTTGTCCCGGGGGTGCCTAGCCCTCGTCATTCGATATAGCAAGTGTGGACAATCTGGTCTGTTGGGGTAAATGTGCACCCAGGTAATCGAACCCTTTTGATTTCATTCCCACCTAATACTGATATCCTCGTGGACGGTACAAAGGGCGGCTGTTCAAACGGAGAAGGCATTCTCTTTTAGGACGCTTTCGAGTGCGGCGACCATCCGGCGCATTCATCACCGTGTTTCTAGTCACGGCCATGGAACTAGTGGACCCTCATGGATTTTTGCGCCTCCGATCTTGTATCTATGCCACCACTCCGTCGCTCGACTACCTCTCCAAAAGCGACCGAGGGATCCTCTACTCGAAAGAGCCAGGATCCTGGTACTCTTCATGCACCTATCGATTGGCATTCCATACGTACTTTTCCGTAACGTAGACCCGCGCGGTCCGGTTTCCGGTGACGTATACCTCAACCAGACTAGGGTTCGACTGCTGCAAGGATGTCCTCAGTGCGATGCTTCCATATCCCCCCTGATTGACGCTCCTTATGCATTCTCTCCAGTATTATGGGAGATGATATTCGGTGCGATGACAACAAAGCTCTTCGTGCTCCTTCGAGCCCTTGGCCCTTGGTCATCAAGTACACGTGTTGATACTCTGCTCGCTACCATGGCACCGAAGAGACCCATTGGGTCTGTGGATCCTGCAATCTACTGCGCTGGCCGGTTTTGAGATCGGTGGGGACTCTATCCCTTGCCATGGCGTGGGGCCCTGTCGTTCATGGTTGTCGCTAGGCGTCACCTCCAAGTCGTCGTCCTCGCTCAGGGGCAGGATCTCAGATACCCCCCCAAAGTCCTCCGTTTCTCTTGTTTCGTATTCGTTCACCCCAGAGTATAAGATGCTCTCTTCTCCACGTTGGGTGTACTCGGATCCAGAACTACTCGCCAATCCTCTCTGTGCATCTCAATCGACTCGGTCCGGTCCTGCACTTTCCTTGGATCTGAGTGAGAATAGCCAGGCCCACCTTGCCTTGTAATTTCCACAATCTTGAGGACTCGAACTTTTTCTGCATGGCACCTTTATCATGGCGACGATATTAATTTCTGGGCATACTGAGGTTCCAGCCTCCCCGTTACCTGACCGAAACTTCTCGTTAGACTCGCGCAGTTGGGTGCCATATATTCTTAGGTTGTTCGACTATCTCGATCATTTTATTGACATTCCAAGCATTGCAATATCTTGGTTGATACCGACAACGAGACAAGGAACCCCGGGGACCGCTATCGTCACGAAGCTCATCCATAAAGAGGCCTGGCTGCGGCGAGGCGGGCCTGATATCTCCGGATAAAACTCGGGATGTGCTCACTGGCTTGACACACAAGGGCGATCTTCACGATATCCCTGCATATCATCTTCATTGCTTTCTGCGATATTTTCCAGCACGCTGGTAAGCGTTCGAGTTTCTTATCAATGGCGCCTGACACAGGGCCCGTGCCCCACCCTTCATAATCTTCGGGACCCTAAAAAACTGCATTCAGCCATTACAATTGAGCGCGCGGCTCCCCCTCGTGTGTAGCGAGAGTTTTTTTGCCCTGTTCAGCAATGCGGCAGATAACATTGGATATCCACGAATATGAAAAATAACGCAAGAACAATGCACCAATTCCTTTACCGAACCCGCAGTAACACCCAAAGAAATGAATACTGAATATATTTGAGGCGCTTCCTGATCCCCCGTGGGCCCTGGATCCGTCCCCCACCCCTCCTTCGTGTGGCGTGCCTTTTTTTTTTTTTCTTTTCAGGGTCCACCAATAACCGGATGTTGTGCGGTGTTCATTATAATTCTTCCCAGAACCTGAAATCAACGCTTGAGCCAGATCCGGAATTGTATGTTTGCTCTTATCCGCCCAATCAGACGAACGCCGGGGAGAGGGTTTTTCGAGGATGGCTCGAGGAACGAAGAGATATACCTCGTGATCGCTTCCTTCCTTCGTTCGGTCTAGGCCAGATGATTTGCGTTCGGTCGGACGATCATGGTACGTTCAAATCATTGTCATTTTTTCATTAAATCATAATAGACTTAACTGAATTTCCTGGGAGAAAACTCTTACCTTAGAGGACGGTGTCTGGCTACCGCTTATTCCAGGCGGCCAATCACGCCGTCAGATATATAGCATAATCGTTGACAGTTTGCACACGCAGAACTGATCGGGCTCGCCAAACATGAGTTCCTATATGGATCTCCCCCCCCCCCCCAACCCAATTGCAAATCGCTGTGCAACCCCCCCCAAAACCTCACATTGCAAATTGAAAGGCCTCAACCGGTAGTATGTAATCAAACTTGATTGTTTTGCCCGTTTCGATCAGGAAGACACTTATTTTACTTGTGAAAGATCCGTTCTGCTTATCGTCAGTGGCTCACCACCCTCCGCTAGGGTAGGTACGTCGTCGGCCTCCTATCCCGCCGCCCATCACCATCCTTCTTACAGTGATATCGAGAGCCCTAAATAAACCGAGATGAATGCCGCCTATTTTTTTTCTCACTGCTCCATTAACGCCCTACAACAACGAAAATCAGATGAAGAGAAAGAGCGCTTCGATCCTCATAGCCGATACGAGGCGTCGTCGGAGCACGGAGGAGAAAGGGTCCGAAGGCACGAAAAAAAAGGTACGCACGTACCTTTTTACTCCTCACCTTCCGAACCCACTATCACAATGGGGTGGGGTGGGGTTGCATTATTCGAGCCTTTTCGGGAATAAACTGGCAACTAGTTTGAATCAAAGACCAACAACGTCCATCCATCCATCTCCGCTCTCCCGCTCCATTTCCTTTGGCATAGCTTCACCCCCAATTGGATTAGATACCCTGGGGGGGGGGGGGGGCGATATTCATGCTCGCTTGCGTCGTCGGGGATCCAAGTTACTCGTATCATCATTCCGGCATTCCTGTCTCTCTCCCAGTTCAATCGGATGTCGAATGAACAGAGAGGGTCCGAACTACGGGGACGAAGGGGATATTGGTCGAGGTTTCCAAATCACCGAACTTGATATTGTCCTCTCCTACTTGGGGGTGCACCCCTTCGCTTCGCCCTTTCGGCATCGAGCGAGCCTCTCACGCTGATCTCTGCGATGGGTAGTTGTCTTGACAGTTCCCAAATCAATAAAATTTCTTAGATATGATCGCACATTGTTTGTACACGCAAATTGAAGTACACGCAAAATCTTCAATTTGACAGTTCTACTACCAAGTCGCCCTGACTTAGGCTGTCTCCCTCGTGCACCAGCACTCGCTTGATGTGTCCAGACACGGGAGCCGAAACGGCACTTTCCATCTACGATCGCAAGGGTGTGTGACAGAGAGTGTGAATAAAAAGTTTCCCAAAAAGGAAGTGAAGGACGGACCTTCATTGCGCTTTGCACGCATAAGACATCGCCTTTCTTGACCTCTTGTCCCTCCTTGACGCGGACTTCCACCACGACACCAGACATTGGGGCTCCAACTGACCCTGGATCCGCCGTCGCCTTTTCTCGCCGAACAGTCTCAATCGCTGCCGAGTTGTCTTCGACAGCTACTGCCCGTGACTGATTAAACGGACGCAGTTAGCTCAGGATACGGCTCACGATCCCCATTAGGAGAACTGGACCCCACCTCTCCATTGACTTCGAACCAGACGTCTCGGGTTCCACGATGTTCATCCACGCTGCCGATAGCGAGAACCTTGATGATTAGGGTCTTTCCTTTCTCGATGGAGATGTGCATCTCTTCCCCGATCTTGGGTTTGCCGAGGAAGAAGCGCGTGGGGACAACGCTACAATGAATGATAAGCACACGAAGATAAGCCTGAATCGTCAGACTTGCCTTAGATCGCTATATTTCTCCACGAATCCCTGGTACTCTTCGAAAACCTGCAGGGAAGGAGTTCGAGATCATCACCATTACCAGACAACTTATCACCCCACAGTACTACTTACCTTGGGGAACATGACATACGACGAGACGTCCACATCCGTAATGTGCTTCCCGAACTTTGCACGTAAATCAGCCTTCACCTTCCTGAAGTCAATAGGGGCCATGGTAGCGCCAGGTCGGCCGTCGATGCGGGTTTATCCCGAATGACATGTGTCCGCAGAGGCTCTGGGAAGCCTCCAACAGGTTGTCCAAGGTATCCCTGGAAGAACTCGACGACGGATGATGGGAAGTCGAGGTGCTCCGCCTTATCAAGGACATCTTGCTTTGATAGCGAGTTGGATGTCATCCACTGGGCAAAGTCACCAACGACTTTGGATGATGGGGTGACCTAAACGAATCGAGGTAAGAGGACTGTTCGACCCGATGGCTTCCCTGTCTCATTGAAGAATATGGAATACCTTGATGATATCTCCGCACTGGGAAGTTGGGAATATGTCAATATCTCGCTGTCGCAGCCTTAGCTAACGATGAAAGACAACTTACAAGTGCATTAGCCTCGATATACTTCTTCTTGATCTCTGCCCATTGTGTACCAAGACCCAATTGCGAGGCTTGGAACTGAATCAAAGCAATTTCGGCGCTTGTTCACTCCAGTATGATCAATATAACGCACCATGAGGTTGGTATACTGGCCTCCAGGCATCTCATGCTCGAATACACTGGAGTCCGACGCCCGGACAGGTGCTTCGAAGCAGCTGTACAGTAAGCGCACCTGTGACCAGTACAAGTTGAGCGCCTGGATATCGGCATACTTGATACCAGTTCCCAGGCCTGTCTGCTCAAGTGCTCCACAGACGGCACCCATCGAAGGCTGAGACGTGATTCCGGACATGCCTGAACACAGTGAAAGTACAAGGAGCCGAGAAATTTTGTGAGACCAACGAGATCAGACATTGGGGTCAGATACGCACTATCGATAGCCACATCTACGACGTCAGCACCGGCAGCAGCAGCGGCCAGCATACTCGACACGGCGATACCGGCCGTGTCATGGGAGTGGACGTGAATAGGCAAGTCTGGGTATTTCTTGCGAATGGCCCCAATAAGTCTGAATTGGAGAATTGAGGGAAATCAAAGAGTCAGACAAACAATCCATCTAAGCTAGGCAGTGGACGCAACGGTGAACGACTACTGACATTGTGGCAGCTTGAGGTTTGAGAAGGCCTGCCATGTCTTTGATACCGAGAACATGAATACCCTCGGCGACCAGCTCTGCTACAAAGTCCATGTAGTAGTCGAGAGTGTACTTCGACTTCTTGGGGTCCGCTACATCCCCGCTGTAGCAGACAACGGCCTCGACAACACCACCAGCTCTTTTGGCTGCGTCAATACCGAGTCTCATCTGTTAGCACGGGTAATCAGTCAAAAAGACGACGTCAAAATAATTACGTGACGAACGTTTTCTGGAAAACAGGAAACACAATATGTGAACACGAAATCCAAGTCGCTGAATTAATGATACCACTACTTACCAATGTAGTTCAAAGCATCGAAGACACGGAAGATGTCCAATCCGTTCTCGACCGCCTTCTTCGAGAAATCGTAGATCGCGTTGTCGCTAATTGTACAGGCAGAGGTACGATCAGTCCAAAACGACAAGGCAGCGAACGAGAGGCAACGCACGGGTAGCTAGTGTATCCCACGGCATTCGCTCCTCGGATTAGAGCCTGGAATGGAATGTTCGGGACAAGCTTACGCAGTTTTCTCTAAGGAATAACTTTCAGATCAACGGGCTTTCCAAAATTCACGAGAATTACACACGAGACGATCCCATGGATCTTCGTATAAGAAGCGCATAGCCACATCAAACGTCGCTCCACCCCAACACTCAAGACTATACGCGTTCGCAAGCGCATAGCTGGTTTCTTTCGCGATATTGGCCATATCAATGGTCCGGAGCCGCGTCGCAAGGAGCGACTGATGTGCGTCACGCCAAGTGGTGTCCATAATCAATACACCGGGATACTCGCGCACGGCCTTCGCGAATGCTGCTGGACCGTGCTCGATAATGATCGTCCGCCAGCCTTGTTCGCATGGTAGTGACGCATCCAGCGGGAGACCGCTGGGGTCTTCACGATTGGGGAATTTGGGGACTTGCACTTCCTCGTGGAGCCCAGGCTCACCCTGCACACGTCCGTATGCTACTTGAGAATGGCGATTGCTTGAGATACAGGCTGATAGGGAGGAGACTTACCACCTGGCCCTTGATACCGCTCCCGTTGACGGCAAGGTCTCCGAGATAAGCAAGTAGTTTCTGTGCACGGTTTTGACTCTGTACAAGCTTGAATAAATCTGGTGTATCGTCGATGAACTAAAAAAAAAGTGTTAATCTCGATTTCACGGTGGGCGCTAGGATTCATTGGTACCGTGGTCCATGTCTTCCCGTTAATAAAAACGTCATGGGTGAGAAGACGGAATAGGAATGGAATGTTAGTCTTGACACCACGAATCCGGAACTCGACCAAGGCCCGGAGCATTTTCCGACGGGCGATCTCATACGTGGTTCCGCTGACGGAGACCTTGACTAGTAGACTGTCGTAATGGGGCTGTCGAAGAAAACACAAAACAAACACATGTTAGGGACACGAATCCAGCGACAACAGAGTACAACAAGACTTGCGGTAATCTGTGCCCCGGCGAAACCAGAGCTGGAGTCGAGACGGACACCGTTTCCACCAGCACTGCGGTAGACTTCGATCTTACCCGTGTCAGGTTGAAAGTTGACTGCAGGGTCTTCGGTGGTGATTCGGCATTGGATGGCGAATCCACGTTTCGAGATAGCTTCCTGGGTTAATCCCAGTTGAGGGAGAGTGCCACCAGCTGCGATCTGGATTTGGGCGGAGACAATATCGATACCCGTGATTTCCTCTATAATTATTACGGAGATAAGACGTCATAGGAGATCGCCCTAGATTAGATAACCGGCTTAATGCTAACCGGTGATAGTGTGTTCAACTTGGATGCGTGGATTGATTTCGATGAAGTAATGCCGACCAGCCTGGTCAACGAGAAATTCGGCCGTACCGGCATTGCGATACCCGACGCTTTTCGCAAGCTTGATCGCGTCCGCAAGAATTGCATTCCGGGTTATCTCCGGAAGGTGAGTGGCTGGGGCGACTTCGACGACTTTCTGGTGTCGGCGCTGTACAGAACAGTCACGCTCGAAGAGATGGACAACGTTTCCTTCGGCATCAGCCAAGATCTGGACTTCGATATGACGTGGTCGTTCAAGGAAACGTTCGATGAAGACAGTCCCATCGCCAAAGGCAGATTTAGCCTCGCTGACGGCGCGAGTAAATGCATCTTCGAATTCGGCTTTTTCTCGGACAACCCTCATGCCACGCCCCCACCGCCCATAGCGGCCTTAATAATGACTATACACACACATTGAGTTGCGAAGGTTAAAAAAAAAGGCAGAAAAAAGTACATACCAGGATAGCCATGCTGCTCTGTGAAGCTCCATCCGTCCTCAAACCTGGCCACGGGGCCGGGTGTACCTGGAACGACGGGGACGCCGACCTTCATTGCTACAGAGGAAGCCACATCAATCACGTGTCATTACCACGTTCTGTGTAACAGTACCCAGAGTGCGCGCCTTGGTCTTGTCTCCGAGGCTATCGATAACATCGGGGCTGGGGCCAACGAAGACGATACCCGCGTCCTCGACCATCTTCGCAAAGTGCGCATTTTCGCTGAGGAAACCGTACCTGGAATAGAATATGCATGATTAGATTTGCAATTGACTCCTCATGCCGTTAGACGAGGACAATTACCCAGGATGGATCATATCGACGCCATGCTCCAAGGCAATCCGAACGATATCTTCTTGCGCGAGGTATGCCCCCACGGGGGTGAGGCCCTGGCCGACTTGGTAGGCTTCATCGGCCTAATACCCCAAAGCACCCGGAACATTAGCCGGCAGAATTGGAGCAGGGACTCTATTTTGGGTCCTACCTTTTGCCGATGCGCCGACAAGCGATCTTCGTAGGAGTAGATAGCGACAGTGTGCATTGCTAACTCGTGCGCAGTGCGGAATACTCGTATTGCGATTTCCTTGAGCAGAGGCTGAGCATGAGATAGAAAAGGAGGTGGTCCACGATACGTACCCCTCGATTTGCGACGAGAATCTTGGTGAGCGGGCCATGGTGACCAGCAACTCGACGACGAATGGTCTGGATGCTGTGGACAGGAGTACCTGGGAGAGACACGCTCCCTGGGCCCGGACTTTGGCCGTAGTGAGGATTGAGAGTCATATCGAACGCACAGAACACAAGTTGGTGGGGTTGGTGGAGTGTGAGCTCTTAGACAAGACCTTTAATGCTCTTCCCTATAATGACCCCCGGGAGATAACGGCCTTGAAATGGAAGCTTCCGGTAAAGCCGTCTTTCGGGCATGGCAATGCGACAGTGACAGTGATGCGCTTGTCCTCGCTGACACGAAACCCACAATATTCTCACCTTGTGTTACCTCTTGGCATCACTTCCCGGATTCTTGGGGATCCACAAGTAGTCCTTGGCCCGTGCGAAATAGAATCCTTCGGGAACTACCCGGTGGCCCGGTCTTGGTATAGTTTGGAATGCGGGTACGTCGCTCTAGTGTACGGCGCTACCTAATCAAAATATGTACACGAAGAATGTCCCTTATGGTAATGTGCGAATAATAATTATCCCTTCCGCTGGTGCAATGGAATGATCGTTTCCCCAGCCGCATTCCGCGCCTTATCTGCATTCGCTTGGTTGTTCTTGGCTACGGCATACACGATCCCCGCAAAGAACCCGCAGCCAACGGCAGAAACTGATCCCAGCGTGACCGGGTCCCCAAAGAAGATCATGCCAGATGCGGCGATGGGGAGCTTATTTAATGCACCAACCATGCTAAAAAAATCGTCGCAGGTGAGAAATTGGGACCTTTAAGAGAGGATAAATTGAAGCACAAGACACTGCGCTCACCTGTATGTCGTACTGCTCGTTGCGCGCAGACACCATGCGGTCGTGTAGGAGATTCCCACCGCGGCTGCTCCAGAAAACGCAATTGCAAATAAGAGAACTTGGCGTGTACTTTCGGGACTGAGCGGGGTTAAAATGGCGTTCAAAAAATTGTATATCCTCCAAGGTGGGATCCACTCACAAGTTGACAGCGAGGTTATTCCAGCTCCAGTCCTCTACCAAGAACGAGAATACTACCAAGACTGGAATAGACAGAAAATTGTTATAAAACATGGTATCCCAATCGCTGAAACCCATGGCTTTGATGCGTTTCCGCATTGTAAGAACCTATATTGACAGCGGCTAAATATCAAATGCCTGTGAAAGGAAACAGCGGAAACGCACGTAGGCGGCAGATGACATGCAGTTGGCGAACATCCAGAGATATCCTCCGGATAGTCTAGCTACATCAGAAAAGGAGAGAATGGCGGTACTTTCAGACACCGCGTCAATGGAAGACCATGCACGGCCGAGTGTTGTCATGGTGTGTGATATGTCGGCCCACGCGGCAATTATCGATGACAGGACCTGTTTGCAAACCCCATGGCTACAATCAGTGACGTCAATGACATCCTAAAAATGAGAAAGCCAGGACCATTAATCCGAAAGACACCAAGGTCAGTCGGGTGACTTTCCCGCCAAACCACAATACTTCCCCATAGGCCTACTTGCAACGTCCCTGAGAATATATCACGGGGAAATTTTCTGGACAGGTCCAGGTCAACGTACAATGAGGATAATGGTTAAATTCTTGAAAATAGTGAAAACGGGGATACTGAGGAATTGCTTCATGGTTTTTGTGGCATCATTAGACGGAAACTAATATGCATATAATGACGTACCAGACTCTTGGAGCCCGTATAGATCACGGTTGCCAAGAGAAAGCTAATAGGGAACCATTTTTGGCCACGGCCATGTCAACGTCTTGGAACGATATAACCCCGAGGGACTTGAATAGTCGTGCCACCACCACACAGACAAAAGACTGGATAGCAAGTAGTAGGCACGTCATATTGAAGTCCTTCCCGGATACAACATACTGGGAGGAGAATGAACGGATTAGATCCGCACTCCGTATCTAAACAAAAGGGACGCACTTTGTTGACAACCGTCATCATGATAGACGCAAGGCAGTAGCATGCCACAGGTAATGCTATGGCGCGATAAGACATTGGAATCAGCAAACACGCGGTGAATGCTAACACGGTGGTCCAAGAAAGTACTGTATTCGACGCACCTGGGTGGTTTAGGATGCCTGTAGGCCCCGTGGAGGTGCTCTGGACCTTCTTGAGCTGCACGATATCCTCCTCTTCTGACAATGGTACGTTGCCATACTCTCCCCGCGATTCAGTGTTCGTAGTTGCCTTAACGTTGGCTGTCATGATGTAGATTCCGACAGGATCGCAGACAGGTCACGCAATGCCCAATAACCTCAGCAGGCCGTCCACGAAGCAAATATTTAGGCGGCTGGGCGCTATCTGAATCAGATGCTGGCAAGGCCGAGGCTATCTTCGAATCGGCCCAGTAAGAGGCAGAGAAAAGCGTCATCGACAATGAGCTTTTTATTCTGGGAAAATTGCACTAAATCACCTACCACGAGTAAGACAGGAAAACAAGAAGGAGCGAGGTAACTATGTGGCGGATTTTCACTAGATCTCGGTCATTGCCGACCCAGCCTCTTTGAGAATTTCCAAAAGCGGATTATTTCATATGGCGTTCAAGCTGTCACTAGAGATAAAAGGTGTGGCACCCCGTCCACAGATCCACCAAATGCCCATACCACATCCACCCGCCTGCCCTATTCGCATATTAAATACATCTCATCAACTTGAAAGTTGGTGAACTAGCACCAAAGATCTCGCTCCTCCTGGTCTCACGACTCTCAACAGATCTTGCCGGCCGTGATGGATCATCAAACGATCCTGAGACCATGAAACCTACGGAACCGATGCCCTGTAATGCGGGGACTGGAAAAAAAAAATGACATGAGGCAATGTGCAGCCATCAGAGCTCCCCGCTGGACATAATGCTATGTATATAGTATATAGTGCGGCCTGACAACACCACAGTCTGTGAAAACGTCAAGTTAGCTCAAAGGCATGTATGCACTCAGACGTTATCACGGTGAGTGGTACGTAGAAAGGATTCGCAAATTGAAAACCTTGGCAGGAAGTTGATGTATGCCAAGTGCATGACGAGGAGGCTCCGGGCTAAGAATTAACCTGGAATCGACGGCCGGAACCGCAGGCTGGGGTCCAACACTTCCAACATCCGATTATCAGGTCAAGCTCACTTGACGTGGAGCCCTCAAGGATTCAACTTTGTACTAGCGCATTAGGGGTTTCAGACAAAGACGTAACTCGTTCAAAAATTGGTCAGAGATTACCTGATTGCTAGGCCGCTTCTCCGTGAATTTGGCCGTGAATTTGGAGTGAAACGCCGTGGTCTGAAACCCCCCCTAGGAGCGCTGCACTACGCTCTTATTGGTCCCAATGACTATTTGAAGCTCGCATCGAGCTTGAGGTCCTGGATCGCAGCAGACCTCTCCCACATGCATGAAGTAGGACATCAGCCATCAGCTTTCAACGATCAATATGATCCCTTGTTTAAGCTACTTGAGGAAGGTGCTCGGTCGTATCGGTCCGTGGTGCATCCACGTTCCATCAAGGAATTACGAAGAACCTGCGCCTCGGTAGGCAGCTGCGCGTTACTAGCGGAGGCGAAAATGTTACAATACGTGCCGGCACGCCTTTGAGTCGGTGGCGATGTCTGACCACCGGTAAGTGCCGCAAGCATTGGAGAGCGACCGTCCAACATGTCGGAAGTTAACACCACCAACGACCCCCTTCCTATCTCCACAGAAGGCCGCAGCAAGCGCTACGTGCTATTTCACAAAGCCTTCGAACTCGCATTCCAGAGGGCCAATGAGAAATGGACGTAAGTGAGCGCCAACAACCCAACGCGCATCAACAAGCGCGTCCGATGTTCACATACGTGTATGTATATATTTCTGAAAACAGAGAGGAGGACTGCGCGTCATGCTTCCCTCTAATCCACGCGGCCGCCCCACACCTGTTGCAAACCATCCGACAAGAGAGCATAGACGTCGGCCGGAAATTTGCCCTCGTACGTTCCTAACCGTGTCCAACCCCTGCAAACACTCATACCGCCCCGCCTCCTCAAAACCATACGCCGATATTAGGAAGAAGAAAAAAAGATCACAGAAACCTGGGGCGCAGCGGACGGGATAGACGCGCTGCACAAAGCGATCCTCGAATCGCGTCGTCGGGCCGCAGCCGCCAAGGACAATCCCAACGATCCGAACAATGCGCATAAAGACACGTGGAGACCAACGCTCGATCCCCATACCGCCGTACGGGCGGTGAAAGTTCCCCTGCTGAGACAAGAACTGGAACGGCTAAAGAATGAGATTGAACAGGTGACGTGCTATCCACGTCCGCTTTGGTCCGGACCTGTATTCACCCTGCCCTGGCTCTTTGCTTCCTTCCCTTATAACCACAGGGAACAGCGCGTAACATGAAGTTGGACGCGGAGATGCGAAGCAATGTGGCAGCGCAAGAAGAGGCAACACGGAAGGTGCAGACCCTCCTAGTCGGACTCGACAAGGTACAGCAACATTCCACTCCATTGTCATGATCCGCTTGGCCGTATGCGTCGCACTAATGATAGAAATTCAACCCACCAGACCTTCACGGCAGTTTCAGAGTTGCCTCTTGTTGCTATGGAGGATTGGGCGTTCGACGTGGTCGCGAAAGGAAGGACATGAGATACAGTTTGAGAGAAAATACCCATGTACGTTTTATCGTATTGTAGTGTAAAAGTACAACATACCAACTGCAACATCGATCGACAAGCTGGTATTCGAAAAAACCGGTGGGGGTCGTGGATGCTCTAGGATATCATGATTGTTCCTTCCCTCCTTGCTCGGCCGCTTCGAGCAGTCGCCTCCGGGCCTCAACGATCATCTCCACGCTGATCATCTTGATCCCATGCTTTTGAGAAAACACCCGGCAATCGTCCCGCCGGGCCATCGTCCCCTGTGCATCGTCGTTCACAAGCTCGCACAACAGTCCCGCTGGCGGTAATTGCGTTAACAGGCATAGATCTAAAGGCCCCACCGTCAGTTAGTGAGGCAATCCGGCGGTTGTGCATTTTAGACGCGAAACCCTTGCAATCCTACTCACCCACAGCAGACTCGGTGTGACCTCTTCGCGTCAAGACGCCGCCATCACGGGCGCGTAATGGAACGAGATGGCCAGGCCTCGTGAACTCGCTAGCAGGGGCCCTTCCGCAAGCTTGCGAGCCGTGAGAGCGCGATCGTGGGCAGATATCCCCGTCGTCGTCCCTGGTTTTTTTTTTTTTTACACACGGAGCTATCAGTAGAAGATTGGGGGCGGGGGGAGGGGAAAGCGGAATAGCCGGACTGCCGGAACTCACCGTGTGCATAATCGACTGTGATAGTGTACGCCGTCCTGTAGTGCTCTGTATTGTTCGCGACCATCATCGGCAGCTGGAGTTCCTCTAGCCGGTCCCCTGGGAGCGCTATGCACACGAAGCCACTAACACCTCCGTCGTCAGAAACACATCCACACACACACACGCACACCCATGGAAATGGGAAAGAAAACGAAAGCACACACACACACCTAGTGACCTTGATGAACCAAGCCATCTTTTCCGGAGTGATGCACGAGGCCGCAATGATCAGGTCCCCTTCGTTCTCCCGTCCTTCGTCGTCCATGACAAGCAAGAATTCGCCCGCCCGGAACGCAGCTAGTGCTTCGTCCATATCATCGAATTTAAAGGTACTAGTGCTTTTCTCTATTACCGCCCCTGTCGTCCCCGTCGTCGTCGTCCCTGTCGTCGGTTCAGGAACCGGGAATGTGTGGCCATTCGAAGAAGCAGTATCAACAACTAAATGCTGCTCCTGTTTGAGCATGGCGCTGGCGTTGAGTGTCGAGTGGGAATTATTGTAATTAGCGAAAGCCGATATCAACGCTGGAGACATTGTGCCTTCTCGTCGGAGATGCAGTGGTGAAGGAAGGAGGGAGATGCAAAAAGTAGGCGAGGGAGACCGAGACTGAGACTTTATGAGACTTTATGTAAGGATATTTTGCAAGAGTGTGGGAGCAAGTTCAAGCCAGCGTAAAGTTCTTTCAGTCAGACACTTCCAGATGACTGATGGATCCCTAAACACCCTTGTAATTGGAAACACTTTGGAATCGTAGCTAGTCCCTTCATCGAGGGCGGGTGGTGGGTATGAACGGGACAGGCGCACACCTGGTACGAGAGTAAAAAGACTAAGAAATGACGTGGTCGCAGTGCGCAAATTTGGAATGTTACGCGGACAACCATGGGAAGGGAGAGAGGAAATTGAGGTGGACTAGGTGGGAATCTGGAGCGGATGATAGCGAAAATGTACAATAAGGGAGAAGCCAGCAGAGCAAAACACTAGGAAATGTAAGTGATGTGTGCAGAGTTGCGATGCAAACACCCGCAACGCTGGGACACGACCACCCGGGAAGGATGGGACGCGAACATCCAGGAAGGGGAAAGTGTGAGGAGAACACATGGAAGGTGGAGTTGGCATAGGTGCGGTGCAATAATAGCGATGATACGAATTAAACTGAGGACAGAGAATACGAGGGGCATGTGTAAGCATGAAAGAGCGTTCTAGAGGCCGCCATGATAAGAGATGTAGCAGTAAGAGATAGCAGGTGAGCCTGATCTATTTCAAGGCCATACAAGATCCGCCAAACGAATATTAGGATCGCACCGGAACTCCGAACCATAGGCAAGGGGACCTCTCACCATGAAGCATCGTGTTTTGTTTTCCTTGGGTCCTTTATGAGTCATCCAACACTTAATTCTACAAATGGTTTTTCACTGCGAAGCCCTGGATGCGCGATTATTGTCTGCCCATCTGACCCTCTTCCGTCGACTATTGCGGGGACCATCGTCCTCGTCTCCACTGTCACCTTCTTCCGGGCTATACTTGCGCGACGAACCGCGTGAAGTTGCAGAGGTACCGTACACATCGTCACGAGGAACTTCATAAAATGAGTCATACGAGGACGATGGGAACAAAGGCACCACTGGGGCATCTTCATATCGTGCCCCGTGCACCATGGGGTGGGACGATGAAGAAGACGACGCGTACTGTGTTGGGGTCGTAGGCGCGGGGGGGTAGGTAGATCGGTTGTTCGGGTTGAAATGGAGGCGCCAGTATGCATCGGCGGGAGAAATTGAGTAGGGATGCTCAGGGGATGTCTGGGGCATGGGTGCTGCGGGTTGGCTATAGGGTTCCGGATAGTATCCCTGCGGAGTAAGAGAAGGACTGCCATTGGGGAAATACAATCCCAGTGCGTTGCCATTCGCCACCGGACCACGGTGTCCGTAGTGGTCGTGGACATTGTGCTGAGGCCCTGCTGAGGGATGCGCGGGGTAGTGTGGGTCGGGGGCGACAGGGTTGTAAGTTGGGAAAAGTGAAGACTGGAATTCGTGCGGAGGAGTACCGGGCGGGGTCGGGTATCCTTGGGTCATGACAGCCTGAGAGATCGGGACGTCGGAGCGTAAATCAGCGGCGCATACAGGGCGACGGCGAGGGAGAGAGAAGATACTCACTGGAGTGGGGATGATCGGAAGAGGGATCGTCCCCAGGCGAGGGGCCATTGGGGGTGTGTACATTCTTCTCTCTTCTCTCTTTGGACCCGTTTCGTATCGTTTATATATGAGGAGCACGTTGAGAGACGAAGCTCGGGGGCGGCGGCTAAACAGGTCGTTGCCTTCTCAGGAGCCGAGTGTTGTTATAGACGGTGAGATGTGTAGGAAGGGCAGAAGACGGTGAAGGCGGGAGAAGAGATGAAGAAGAGAAAACAAGTGGAAAGGCGAATGCCTGCGCGTGCACTATGTATGCCCTGGGACAGACAGGGAGCGCAGCACTGGCCGCAACGGGCAATGGGCGTGAGTGCGCTGGCTCCCCGGCTCGTCGCGCAACCGAGGAGGGGAGGTTGACTGGACTAGTTCTGCGGCAGAAAAACACAAGGGGGGAAAAGTAAGAGCGAGGGAACGAAATGCGATGCGCCCCTGGAATCAAATCCCGATAGAGTCACTTCCGGAAACAACCAATCACACTAGGACCCCTCTGACCAAAATACACGTATACACATTCACTGTATTTTTAACTAGAGAAACTGCTAGAACTCAACGAAAAAGGAGTGCAAACCGGAAAACAAAAACAAAACAGAAAAAAAAAAAGCCATCCAGCCAAGGTCATCCATCAGCAAGGGCCCACAAATTCCCATTGCGAGATCCACCTTGTCGTCCACGTATCCTGACCGCACCCGGGACAGCATCCTCCTCGCTCTTCTCAGGCAGCAAATAAACAGGCATGTCAAGTGCACGTTTCACCCCATCTAACATTCGATCTGTCGCGCTGACCATTTGTTCAAGTCGTTTACGTTCATCCTTTAGTAGAGTGTAATGACGCTCAAGTTCTGTACGTGTAGGTAGTGCATCCACAGGATGGGGATGAGGAGAATGAGTGTGACGTGAAGAGGAAGAGGATGAAGGGCGCGGTGGAGTAGGGTATTTGTGGTGATGGTCATGCTCACGATCGTTGCCACGCGAAAGGGAAGAGGGACGACCCATGTACGAGTCGATTGGCGGTAGCTCAATACCTGAACCCAAACGAGCACCGTTGTACCCTCCTGTTCCTGCTTGTCGGTAGTCGTCGAAATGAGGTAGGATGGTATGAGGGAGTACATGCTGGTAGGAACGAGAGAAGGATGAGATCGGAAGAGGAGGGGTCGGTTGGGATGATTGCTGTGACATCGAGGAAGGAGGTCGGGGGAGGTATTGGCCCCCTCGGGATTCGTCTTCGTCCACCAGTATACGCCCACCCTGCTTCTCTGCACGCTCTCCACTATGATCCCTCTTCGCACCACGACTTGTAGGCTCACTGTCGTTCAAGAAATGAGGACTACGTACTTGAGCCCTATTTTGGTCCACCTGATTCTCCCGACCGTCAAGTCTGAACTGCCCCTGTTCTCGAGAGCGCCAATCACCACGGTCACCATGCGGTGATTGCTGAGATTCTTCAAGGGCACGCAAATGAGCTTGGTTTTGCTCTGGATCTGCATGCAAGTTGGCAGATTTTTCTCCATCGCTCTCTTGAACATCTTTTTCTAGGCCGGGTTCTGTTTTACTCTTTCGAGGGCGTTTTCGTTTGGGTTCTTGCTGCTGCTCTTCTGTCGCTGAGTCGTGCGGTGGATTGTCTTGCGCGGGGTCATCTTCACTGTTCTGATGACCTTGATCTTGATGTAGATCGTGGTGCGAGTTATCGAAGTTATGTGAGGGGTAGCGCCCCACAGCGACGAGGGCTTCGGCAGCCTGCTGCTCGGCGTTCAAGCTCGAGGAGGGCATGGTAGGACTGGTGCCCGGTGAAGTAGAAGTAACGGTGGTAGTAGACATGGCAGCGGCTGGAACTCGTTTTCGTCGTTTAATTACCGTTTTTTTCATGGTTTCTGGGCGATGCGTGCCATGGAGTTTGTAGTAAAGGCCTGGAATCCGGGGTATTAATTTTGTTTGGATTTTATTAGAGATACGACCGGCATCGTGTGAAAAAGAGAGTTAACGGATCCAAAGGAAAAAGAAAATTAGGGTGCGGGGGTTGGGGCAAGTAGAGGACACTGACCGCAAGCATTACATATATTATTGCCTTGGTCGTCTCGTCTCCACAAGGGTGTGGTACTGGTTCCGCAATTTGCGCAACTGAGACCGTTCCCGCCGTTTATGTTGCTCCCATTGGGTGTGGAAATACGCTTGTTGTTTGCGAATCTGTACACGGGGGTAGAGGTTGGATCATCCCTATCATCAAATCATGGGCGCCAGAGCGGTCGGAAGACAGGTTGGTGGGCAAATCAGGAAGAGAATCATGTGGGGATGAAGGATGAGTGGGAGACCCGCGACCATGGCTACGGGCATGGGCAATTGTATCACGCCGTTGCTGTTGTTGGATGAGAGTAGCAGTTCTGTGGCTGTTGTTTAGTACGGGGCAGCCATTACAAGCCGAGGTACCGCCTGTGCCATCGCATCTACCATCACCGGGACATGTGCCACCCTTTGGGTCCAAATGTGATAGATTGGGAGCGGAAGTGGAGGGAGAGTGTTCTGAGGAGGACGGTACATGGTGGAGACCCTGTGGCTGTTGTCGAGGACTTGTCGGTCTTGGGACTAGAACGGGGCGCTGCTCGCCACGCGACTTGGCATAGAGGCCTGGAGATACGAATCAGCGAAGAGCTCAAGGATGGTTTTGTCGTCGGCTTACCGCAAGCGTTGCATATGGGTTTTCCCTCATGGTCACGGCGCCAGAGAGGGGTGGAATCAGTACCACAATTCGCACAGAAAGGCCCACCTGTAGCAGCGAGGAAGTGTTTGTCGCTGCCAGCGAGCCTGTGCGCCGTGCGGGCGGGCGACGAGGAAGACATTGCAGTGAGCGAACAGAGAGAAGAGAAAAGGACCTAGATTTGACCAATCACAGTTCTCTGATTCGTGGTTATCGTTATCAATTACTCCCGCCCGGTGACTTTAATCAATTTATCAATTTCCTAGAAGATAGATTTTCTCATGTCGGTATTCTCTTCTACGCACGCAATTCTACCGGGGAGGGCGCTGGGGATTAGTCGGGAGCTCAACTCACGCCCTGCCTCTTGTGAAAGTCATCAGGGCCGCTGGCGGCGCCGCGACGCAGTTCCATTTATGGTTGCGAACTAGACCAGAAACAATATACTGCTACTTAATTGAGCAGGCCACACTCTGGGGGCCACGGGTTGATAACCACCTGCCACGGCAATACCTCGGACTCCTCGTCGAATTATCTTGGACATTAATAGGAGAACACCGGCAAGCGACAGGACGGAATGGTTAGTGCTTTACGTGTCATTCATGGGAAAATCTTATCGGCAGCCTCTTTTTGGTTGCCTTGGGGTGTTTTTCATTGCGCCAGAGAATACCAAACAGAACCACCCCAAACAAAATAACATGCGCTGATGGGATTCATTTCTTGATCGCACCTTCTGCAAATCAGTACACCGGCAGATCTAGGCGAGGCAAAACGTTAGATACTGACACAGCTGATAAACGGTAGCAGATAAGATCACGATCGAAAACAAGGGATATCTTTCAAGTTATTGTGTGGACCACTTGCAGTTACGGCAATCCTATCTTGCACCGGTACTCCGTGGCAGCTGATCATAGGCCTTCACAGCACAATGAGGAAACACTGATCATGAGCACTGCTGATTTGGGTTAATAGATTTGGGCAGGTTAACAAAAGGAAATTGGACAGGAGATTTTCTCGTCATTTGGGAATGTGCCAATCCAAGGCCAAAAGCCGTCCAGACCAGAGCCTTGGTGGAAAATTAGAGCGAATAACGGAGGTACCTTATCAGTAATTGGTGTTTTCCTCCTCTGCTCCTTCAGTACTCATTCATGCTGTTCATAGGTGCATTCAGACTACAACATCCATAGAAATGTAGAAATACTTAACATTGCGCCCTGAAAAAGGCAAATGATGCTGGGATATTGTCAAATTCACTCATGTTTTATGCTTAGAAGTGCATTTATGATCCTAGTGACCTGTATGAAACCATTTGGAAGTGTAGGGAGGGCATTGGCTGTCTCTGGGCTTTCTTCAAGTGGAGGCACCAGTGAAGGCCATTGGACTGATGAGTATTCCGACCGTAAGCAAAGCATCACCTCAACACCAGGTTGATAGTCAATCAGGAGGCCTCCTCGGAAACCTCGCCCAGTGTGGGTTGGCGCACCTGACCATGGCCAATTAGATTGTCTGACTGAATCTGCAGTCAGATGAGATGCGGACAAACCTGTGCCGACAAATTACAGTAACAGGACCACCCCCACCCCTCGTTCACACATAGGTGGTTCGTAGAATCCGGCAACGGAGATATAAAGGGATTCTTTCGCTGGATCCAGTGGTAGTACGGTTGCGGCAAGTTCTAGAGCACGGCAACAACCGAAACAAAATTGAGTCCCCGACACGGATCCCTCCTCCTCCCTCCAATTCTCCGGATAATCACCCATAATTTGTGGAGCTGTCATTTCCTACATATGTACCAAATTTGAGCCGTATCCAATGAGTCTGGCATCACATGATCTTTCATATTAATGGGTTAATCCCGTGGGGGCTTGCCGCGGACATTGCCATCCTGCGCACGCGCGTACGTTTTGGATCAAGACCAGAGTTGCTGATACTGTGTGAGCAATCAAACGACGGCATTCACATAATTCTGATGATTGCCTCGCTCTAGTGAAAGCATGGAATGCAGCTTCGCTCTAGTTGGTTAGCATTCTCGATTAATTGGAGAGACGCGTATTCTCCAGACTAAATCTTGTTGCTAATTCAATCCTTCACCCTAGGGAAAGGATATGTTCTAGTAGCAGCGGACACGACTGCGGCACGCTCTATCGTGAAAATGAAGTCGGATGAAGATAAGACCAAGGTGTTAAGCCCTCATCTTGTTATGACCTATTCTGGAGAGCCAGGTGCAATATGACCGCCTGTACCCCTAATTATGGCGAGGCCCTGAGCTCTATTTTCTTCCAGGTGATACCGTCCAATTTGCAGAATATATCGAGAGGAACATTCGCCTCCAGCATATGCGGTGCGTAGATATGTATACCTTTACATCATTTTGCACTCGCAAACAAGGTCCCAATTTCTATGTACAATAGAAACAATCACGAATTACGTCCTCAATCCTCAGCTGCTTGGATCCGACGCACTCTGGCCGACTCCCTTCGTTCACGTCATCCTTACTCTGTAAATCTCCTGCTAGGCGGCTATGACGAAGCTACCTCCACACCTCACTTGTATTGGATCGACTATCTTGGGACTATTGCAAGTGTACCATACGCCGCTCATGGTTACGGCTCATATTTTGCTCTCAGCACTCTAGATCGGTAATGCCTCGTTTATGACATGGTAAATAGATCTAGGGGGCCTGACCTTCGCACGAATTCTTTCCCACATTATCTTTTCAGCTATCACAACCCTGCGGCATCGTTGGAGGAAGGTTTAAGAACTCTCCGAAGATGTATTGATGAGGTGGCGAATCGGATGGCCATCGGCGTCGGGAAATTCAAGGTCAGAGTGGTCGACAAGGACGGGGCCCGTGAGGTGGAACTTCCTCCATCTGTTTCTGTAGCTTAAACTAGTAACGTACTACCTGAAAATCTTCATTTGGCCTTACCGATGCCTTGCTTTGAGGTGCACCTTTTTTGGAGGTAGTGTGTAGCCATGAATCATCTTTGCAACGCAGGGTGTCACAAGCCGCAATATTCAACATTTCTACATTTTGGTGTAGTAGCAATAATTATATTAAAGATGCCGAGAATCGAGGTGTTCTCGAAGGATTCTACTAGACCATCCGGCAATTATTCTTGTAGGCCATTGTCCCTGACAAGCGACTCCTGTATTGCGGGGCAATGTCGGATAATTCCGGATCCACGGTGAACCACGACAACGGCGAACTCATAGCGGTTTTCTGCAAATGATCACAACGACCAATGTGCCTCCGCCTCCAGACACCAGGGACAACCGGGCTGGTCATAGGGCGGGTTTTCCAGTTTCGTAGCCGCTATATTAGTTCCCAAATCCCGTATTCCCCTAGTGGGCATCGGATTTGGGGGGGGACCCCTGGCCACGCCATTTCCAAAAAATTGGTCATTGCCTCGATCGCGTGAGTCACACAATTCGCGAAAAGAGCGAGGATCATATGGTTTTGCTCGATCAAGTAGGTTGTGGCTCGTGGCTTTTTGCCTCCACAGGCGCCCAAGCAATGATGTAAGTAGGTCAATGCCGGCATCGCAGGTGCTCCTGTGATAATGTTGGTACCTTACGGAAGGACAGCCAATATTAGTCATCTCGCCTCGGTATAATTACCATCACATCGTGGTGGTCTCCCACTCCCACAATATGAAGGGAATATGTACCTTGCTGAATGAGCGGTTCTTCCAGAGATCAGTTAAGAGAAGCACGTATTGCTCTAGTTCCCCAGGACTCCTGGAAACAGCACAGAATAAGGAATGCTTTAATGGCGTGGGATGCGGGACGGCTGGCAGCATGGTAGGCGCGAAATATACCCCGGTCATCCTTGGGATAGCAATTCTTGAATTTCTTTTTACCATTTTAGAGGTGACAGGTCCCTCACACAATTCTTTTTGGCCTACATCCTTCTGCCGGTCCGGATGCCTTTCAATGCTTGACAAGCTATCTGCTTTCACACGCCATAGGTGTTTTTTTTGCATCTTTGAAGGTGTGTTCACATCCTACTGAAAGTAGAGTAGACATGTGTGGAAGAATTGTAATAAAGGAATGGCACCCCCTCTACAGTATCCCAAGTAATGGCTAATGATGGCGAAAAAATCAGGTTGAACTTTAAGAGGGCAGTTCAGAGAATTAAGTAGAGGGATAGCCAAGGAAAAGGGAGCCTAATTTGAACAAATGTATTCTACACGAGCAATATCTGGCTGTGGCCTGCCGCGGAATTTTCCGGTATTTTCAGGGCCAATGTACATCTTCTGACCGTGCATTATTGTCCGCAATCCCTCTTGGATTTAGTTCAATATGAAGTCACATGCTATAGGTGCTGATGTGGTGTCCATATTACAAGGTCTTTCAAAGTACACATACAATATCCTTATCGATCACCTTGTACAGTGATGCGTAGTCGGACTGCCAGCAGCTGCATTTCCGTACAACTATCTCAGGATTCTACAAGAAATAATTGTTGTCTTATAAATCAAACACTCATCTATAGAGAGGCCGGCTGTCAATGCGCGAAGTATCTAAAGCTCGCCGCGTACACGCCACGCCGGTATTTTAGACTGACTTTTCGCAACGGATAATTCACCGAAGTACGGCATAATATTACCCCTGTGTAAGGTTACGTGCGTGCGTGGGGCCCCTGTAAATCGATCGTGGTCTTAACGCGGCGGCGGCGCTTTAACGCCCTTCCAATAATGAATATAATTCACAGCGGACGGTTACATTATAATTACACACTGATGGTCATCATCAGAACTCGGGTAGAATCAAAAGTCCCATCATCATCAGGTTTGAGCCTCTGAAGTTGTGTGCAATTCATCTCAGTCTTGCCTGGTACTCCACACGGCGACCACCCGTGAAAATCGTCCTACCGGAGTCAAGAACCAGCGTCCATGTCAACGATCCAAATACGCGACTTGCGCACATAATTTCATAGACTTCTTGTTTCAAGCCCAATCATTGGTCATTAGAGAAGCGACATAGTCCGCCAAAACGGCTCAGAAAATAGCAAGTGGCTTCTTTAGACGGAGGGAATGCATCGACGGATCCAGAGAGAAATGCTTTGAAATAGAGAACGTATGATTACAGCAAGCATAAAGGGTGAGAATGAAGTGTAAAATTACATGAAACCCCTGTGTACGGGGATATATGCCACCAAGAACTTCCCGTCCAAGGTATACGGTAGATCAGGGAGGGAGAGCGAACATCCGAGAGGGGTAGATTATAGAGGTTGTCCTTAGTGCCGGAAGTAAAGATGGTATGGGCTCTCCCTGCAGAGAGTGAACACGAGGGGTGGGTATGCTGACGATACAATATGATAATCTCTAATGTATCATGGCGGAGAATCGTGGTTGGAATGAGATAAATCATACACAAATCGTACGCAAGGCGAGATTCTAGGTCGAACCGAACCCTGTAGCACGACCAGTATCACGAAGAGGACCGTGATCGACAGTCTATGGCTGTCAAGCAATACTGAGTAAGTCGCTGAACTAGATGCCGTGGACGATCCCGTTGCACCGGTGAGTGTAGCTGTTGGGACGGCACCGCTTGCCAAGGCACCGGCTGCCGGAGAGAGAGCGGCGAAACCAACTGCAGCTGGGTTAAACCGATATACGCTTAAGACATTTTTCTGCAGTGAACCAGGGGTAAGGCACAGTACTGCACAAATGAATTGTGACTCCTCACCAAGAAAGTGTCACCAACGATCCACTGGGGCGCATCTGAACCGCTCGAGGTGATATCGAAAAATGAGCCAAGGCACTGTGATGAGGACACGCTCTGCAGTTTAAAGTCAGCTGGTGAGATTGACCAAGCCTGTCCTCCACCGAAGGACATCGTCACGTTGACCTGGGAGTCGCAAGCTACAATCGGAAGTCAGAATTGGAGGAATCCCAGAATTATGGATTGAACGTACGATACAGGTAGTATCCGGCATATTGGCCCGTTCCCGCAACAGATCCTGGGATCTGCGCAAAAATCGCGGCGATACCGGCGGATGGTCCACCAATGAGGGTTGTGCCAGTATCAATGGCTGCAGTTTGAGAACCGCTAAGGGCAGAATTCCCGTTAACAGTAATGGCTATTATGCGGGAGTAATGTCAACTCTATAGCATCTGAGAGATGCGAAGAGACACACAAGTCAATGGGATAAGCCAGTACGACCCGGAGCCAGTCAAACTGGTGTATTCAATATTTCCGGAATACAGGCTCGAGTTCACATATCCCATGGTGAACACGCCTCCTGGCTCCGCAGAGGCTTGACTGCTAGAGTTGCCAAATCTTTGGATGGCTTGAGAACGCCAGGCATGCTTTCAGGAATGTCAGACGGATTCGGCTTACCGTGTTAACACAAATGACATCAGCGGTGAGGTCCAACTTCCCCAGAAGCTAGGGTCTGCCAGAAGGGGGTGGCCCCAGAAGCAGCAATAGTCTGCCACCCAAGTCCCAATAGTCCAGAGACCGGGGTCGTGAGCAAGGAGGCGCTGATCTGGTCGCAGACAGCTATACAAGACCGAAACCCTGCATCAGAATGGAGGAAGAAGGAAGGAGAGAGTGCGCTGACCGAATACTTGATTTGACAGGGAGAATCCAGCCATCTGGACAACATCTTTGCCCAGACTACCGGAGGCGGCGCCAGATCCATATGTTATTGCGAAGGGAGTAGACTGATTTTTGAACGTTGATGATGAAGCTGGGTTGAAAGTGGGAACATTTCCACATCCGGTGACACAACTTGATGAGGCAACCCAAAGATCAGCGCTTCCCCTGATGGTCGGTCTCTTAGGTAAGTAACGATGTGAGGAACAGAGAGGAACAGACGCACGTATCCAATATTACATCAAACGTCTTGGGAGGTGTCCCTATTGCTAGTGAGCCATAGTACGAGGTATCCTGGTTTTGATTAACTAGAGCATTTGATCCGGTTGCCCTCTTCGTGACGATTCCAATGCCATATTTGGTCCGGAGCAGGTCGCCTTGCAATTTTGCCAGGCACCGATCTCGTCCGCCGAGGAGAGAGGACGTGGGGCACGTCGGGCGAGTGGAATAGTTAACCTCGAGTTATTCGTTAGGAACATGGAGGGACTTTGAGTTACTGGGCATGATTATTTACCTGAGTTAGTGCGGGGCGACGGTACTGCTAGGCGTCGTTTACAAGGGAGAGTGAGAGGGCGGCCAAGATTAGTTTCATGGTGTGGGGTGTTGGAAGGGAGGGGATTGTTCGACAGCGAACTGCGCAGGGTTTATAACGAGGGAAAATGTTTGAGTCTGAGATGGACGCCTGGACTAGAACCGGGTGTCGGAAGCAAATATGCTGTGCTATACTGCGCTTGATCATTGCGGATGCTTATGCAACGCAGTCCTTGCGCAGTCCTTACCTTACTAAGAGCCCCCCCCCGTAGCATAGAATAATTAACCTGCTTGCTTTGTTTTCTCCTAAATTCTAACAGTGCCCGTTTCATTCACGATCAAGTCTCTCAGCAAGGTCTCATCCAGGTTAATTGCCTGGAAACCGGCACATAGAAGCGTAGAACCTAGTGTGTACAATCGCCTGTGCACATAATGGAAAATGGGAAAGGAACTACAGATTTTTGTGACGGCTTTCACCATCATCGAAAGTGATCAGAATAAAATATTAGGCCATTTCTGAAGGCAATAAATAATAGTCTGGATAAGGGAATCGAACGATGGGAAGGGTCCACTTTCATACATTAGCGTCGCGGGGGTATGTCCCAGAATTGAGACCGCGAGGTGCTCGAGGCGACGGATTACTCGTGGAACTGCCTGGCATGGGCCGTGGGGACACAGGCAAGCCCACCGCAGGATTTCGGGTACGCTCCGTATGAATTTGTAGCCCTCTATTTGCGGCTACCATGGCTGAATGCGATGGAGTCTGTGGGAGGAGAGAACCATTATCACCATTGTTTGTCGAGGTCAAATAGGTCCTGGGGCCCGGGGTATCTGGAGGGGAGTGTGGTTCGGCCTCTTCCTCCTTTCCTTCATCTGATCCAGCTAAAGACGGGGTGGCATCAGTCTCTGTCCCACTATCGTCCTGGATGATGATGTCGTCCATATCATCCGAATCGCCTTCGTCAGGGGCTAACATGGTCACGCATCATGAACAATATCATCACTTCTCGCGGCAGCTACAGGAAACTCACCAGTCAGGGAACGTCCACTTAAGCCGAGCAATCGATCAGCAGAGGCTTCCGCATAGCTCAAAGAGTTGCGTTTGCTTGGATGTACCATGGGAAGTTTATCTCGGCTTCTCGGGGTCACGTCATCTGGAAACCCTGATGGCTCATTAAGCCCTGTCTCTACGAAGTCCGTATCAACGTTAAACACGCGCGTAAATTCACCAAGCATAAGGCCGAACACGCCAGCGGGGATTCCAAGCGTTGGACTGAATACGATACCAACGTTTCTCATCGTCATCTTGTTCACACTGGCGTTCTGGACAATTAAGATGAGATGTGCGGTGAGTGCTCGAAGAAGGCAATAGTTGGGAAGAGGGAGGGCGGCGATGAGGTGAGACAGTTCCGTGACTCGTTCTTCAGGATCCGTCAAATCTAGAAGGGAACATGCCGTTGGTGCTCGGCATGAATTACGATTGATCAACATTTCTGCGCACCAATTACTTTGAGAAAGCGAAAGTGCAGATCGTGCGTCAGGATACTCGTGGGCAGCTCCCGGAAGTAGCTCTTGAGCAAGCCGGCAATTGCGTGAGGGTCCCAATATTCCTCGGGACTGAGTAGATCCACGTCACCCTCTGTAACCCTTTATAAGTGTGCGTAAAGGCCTCTAAGCAGAATGAACAAACCTGTGTTAAATCGATCCTTCAAGGCCTTCATAACCGCAGAGCTACCACTCAAACGATAGATGCCTTCCTCCTGGTCCGCCTTTTTCTTCTCCAGATACTCAATGCACCTGAAGACGATGGCAGGCAAATTGGCAATCTGGGCAACCGCGAGTGCGTCTGAGATAGGAACGCCAAATACTACTCGAGTCACGGTTGGATGTCCGCCAGGGGCGCCGTGTTTTCCGAAGCCCCAGAAACGACCCGATTTGGCCTTCCTTTCACGCTCGCTTCCTGAATCACTGGGCGTGGTGTCCTTCACACCAAACTTATAACCAGCGGGGATGGGTGTTCCGTTGAGCGGTCCGGAAATCACCTTCACCTTAGTGTTTCCGCTTTGTGAAGGCACAGCATCCGGAACAGATGACGAGTCCGTGGATCCTGCACCTGCCTTGACGGTGGAGAGAGAAGGATGATACGATGCTCGATGCGGTCGATACGCCCCGGCAGATGATGTACTAGCGCGTGCGTCGGAGCGATTATCAGCAGCCATGTCTGGGTAGTGACCCAACTCGGAACTCGCGCGAGTTAACGTCCCACTCGGAGAAGCAGCGTCCATGTTGGTAGGCACAGAACTGGATAGAGCAACATGGCTCGATCCGGGAACGAGCGATCCAGGAGCTTGTCGGGCGACCTGCCCACCATCGGAGATGGTTGCTGAATTCGTCCACATATCACTGCTAGACCCCATCTCTGGAGAGGTAATGGCAGAACTGGTTGACCGATCAGAAGGAATTGGGCCATTGGGAATGGAAATCTTGGTTATATCATCCTTGGATATCCCACGTCGTGCGGCGCGCTGCGGTGGCGGGGCCTCTGTTGGGGACATAACTGAAGAGCTCGTCGATGATCTCGTCCCTTGATACTGGCCAACATTAAGAGTAGATGATCCAGCCGAGGACGTGCCAAATACTGTCTCAGACCCATCATCGACAGAGCTTGAGACATACCGAACCAGTGCTTCCACCCAGCTGTCTCGCTCTACATCACTCTCGGCACAAAGCACGTGGCGGACTGGTGGAGTACCTGACGTCTTCTTGGCTTCAATGATCAGAAATGCATGTCGAAAAGCATTTTCATCATCAACAGCTGAGCTGGGCTTTTGCTGTCGTCCAATCTGGGCATTCGCAATTTGGATTGATCCAAGATGCTGCCCGCCGCGCTGTATAATTGGATGAAGTCAAATCAACAGGTTCGTGGCCATGAAACGAAAGTCGTCTCACGCTTTCATAGTACTCTAACACTGGACTTTGCAACACAAAGTACCGTGTTTTCCAACGAAGAAACCTAGCAAAAGTCCTAAACACCTGGACAGCCGACACGACATAGAGACATACCCTCCAAAGTTCTTACTACGTTTCGTAAGATAGCCTTCCTTGTATCCAGCATGATGTACTGGAGCGCGCTCGTTCCGTACAAGACCGGTACTGAAGAACATGCAGACATCATCCTTCTTTCTGAACGTCGCCTCAATCAAGGTCTGGAAATAAGTCTCCAACGCCAACTATTACAGCAAGCAGGTTAGAGTACAAAAACAAGAATAGGACTGACATCAGGGAACCGACTTTTCTGAGATCAACTTTGGCAGGAGCATTGTCTTTGAATAGCTTGCTATCCGGCAATGTCCCAATCTTCTTAGCATGGGACTTCCCCGCGGCCACTCGTACTCTGCCATCCAAAGCGAGGACATCGCTGTAGAGTTTCTCTATTCTCCACTCCTTATTTGCCGTCTGGACCAGTATGATGAAGGACAGTACCTCTTTCCCGCGATCATTGGGTCGGATAGTAGAACCTTCAACATGCACCTTGGCATAGGGTAGGTCATCGGTCGTAAGCCTGGTGGCCTTGTACTCAAATCTATGCTGTTCGGGAGAAAGGGAGGATGCGATGGGTTGTGATTCAGGGGGCATCGGAACGGGAGCGTTTCCAGCAAGGTCCTCCAGGTCATCAGAGGAAAAGCGCGTTTCCACTCGAGGAAGCTGTAGTGGGCGAGACTCCTGGGAAGGGCTTGGCGCCTCGAGACCTTCTGCGGATAGTTGACTACTCTTCGACGAAGATTTGACAACCGTAGGGGCCGCGGGAATGTTTCCTGGCGATGATGTCACGACTGGCACTACAATCCCTGGATCTGGGGTTTCGTCATCTTCCTCTTCATCGTCCATGTCGAGGAAAGCGGCTTCACGGAGAGTATCGGTGTCAGCTGACTTCTCCACTCGGAGGGGTGAATGGTGGCTCTCTGGATGAGTCAGAGGCGATCCAGGGACGGACGTGACGCCGCGTGAGGCAGAGGATGAAGATTCGGATACGAGCGCCACGGTTGACTGAGGAAATCTCGATAGTCCTCCGGCAGGAGAAGGAATAGGAGACTCTACCATATTTGTGATGTACCGCGAGGCTTCATCCGGTAGGCTGATACGACTCGATCTAGCCAAACGCTTAGGATCCAGGGCGGTGGGCTCGGGAGCCGTCAGGTTGGGCGACACGGCACTGGATCGCCTGGGGGGAACATTTCGAAGGGCGACGGTAGGGGGTGAATTGTGAGGTATGAGAGGCGTCCGAGTGTCCTGTGATGAGAAGTTGTTGCGTTGGCTCCCGTCATCCGTAACATCGGAAGTCGGCAATGTGGAGGAAGCATGGGATTGATCAGTGGTGACACCAGAGTCAATGCTCACGCGAGGGGGCGTTGAAGGCCCGCGATCACGGCTCGAACGCCCGGGCTTGGTGGGAGTAGGTGGTATGACAGCTGTAGAAAGGCTACTAGGACCAACAGAAGTAGTGTCATGCGAAGATGTGGAGGAGATATCGAAATCCGAAGGAAGATGCAATGGTAACGAAGGGCGACGAAGGGACCCAGGAGGAGTGTGCGAGGACGGGGAATCCATAAGAGACCTCGAGCCGCCTAGAAAAGTAAGGAGCTTTAGATATCAGGATAAAAAGAGGAAGAAATGTTGCAAACCCGTATCAGAGTGATGCCGCTGAGGCGTCGAGCGCTCAAGGGATGTGGTGGATACGTCGGGGATACTTGTGTCTCTTTGATTCTGATGTTTTTGGTGATCATCACCTCGGGCAGCTTCAAGGAGAGAGAGGGCACGATCCCGTTCGGCACGTATTCGGGCTAGATCATTCTTGAAGGAAAGCGCTGAGGCTCTTGTCTTCTCAAGGTGCTTCCAAAGAGAAGCATTCTCGTTTTGAAGCTGGTTGCGCTCATTAACGAGATTCTCAAGGGTAGCTTGTACAGAACCATTCGACTGAGCAAGCGCCAACTCCACGGTGATGGCAGATGGTCCAGATGTCCGGTGGCTACTGGGAGTCCCCACGAGAGTGGATGCGCTGGGGTGAGCGGAAAGGGATCGCGTGGAAGAAGTCGAGGCCAAGTTTGAGTGCGTACGAGTCGCAAGAGGGGTCGTCTGCTCTTGGGTGGAAGTGCTTCTGCGCGATTCTGAGGACGCAGTGACAGTGGACATGGTATACTAGGAGTAATAGGTCGTTCTGTAGGCTGACGAGGTAAGCTAAGAAAGGGATCAAAAACAACGGACACACACAGCGTTGGCTGAGGGAAACGCATAGGCCGCGGTAGCCTTAGTCGTGCCTAAATATACGCGCACTGCGCTAAAATTGAAGGGAGAAGAGAGAGAAAGCAAGTGCAGAGAATGTTGTGGTACAAGACCTTCCCGTTGTGTCTCATTTCAAAATCCACTTGCCACATTGGATCAACCCGCAGGAACTGAGGAACTACTACACAGGGCACAGAATTCCTCAGGCACTAGCTACTCTAGACCATCCATTTCTGCTCAGCGTCCATGTATTTTGGTAGCGGACGCTGTTCATGTCTCGTCTTACTCCTAGGCAAGGTCTGAAGGACCCATGGCACCGCCGCAATCTGCCGAATAGGAAAATCGACAGATGCCCTAGATCTGTACTGTAAATACCAGCGAGAGCCGAGCTCAATTGGCATACTTATTTGGTGACGACCATAATCTGCTACCATGCCATCACCATTCCACATTACAATCTAACTAATAACCTTAACATGACCCTAGGCTTCAAGCCTTCTACTTAGACTGTATACTGTCCGTAGGTCACCCTCCCGAACCTAAACTGAACTCACCTTGTCACAGAGGGCAAAAATGAGGGGTGTCACATAAAAAATATGCCCTGAAGGGGTAATTTGGCCAATTTGTGTATTTTTTGGCCCCTACAGCCAACTTTGTGCTTACTGTACTACTGGGGTACTCAGCAGTGAATTTATGGGGAAAAAAATGAATTTCTGGTCCCAGCTTTGCCCGCCCTTTTCCATGCAGATTAGGTTTCTTTCTTCAGATAGCTCCACCTCCCTTGCAGCTGGACTAGTTATTGTGGCATACTGCAATGACCAATACTGCATACTATGGTCAGTGAACTAGTGAACTTCAGTGTCACACACAAGAGCAAAAAGAATCACGTGATATTTGATCGAACTTAGTCCGTGGGAGCTTCGGTGGTGGCAGTGGGTTGGTATTATGCTATATTTATTGTGTGAGTCTCAGTGGTTCACCCGAGAAATCTAAAATACCCCCGACTATGGGGATTTAACATATAAATATTCAAATTACGATCTCTGAGCATGCCAGAGGGTGCAGATGATCAACTGGGACTCGTTTGATTTTACAGAGAGGATAAATATTCAATATTTAATGAGATATTGTCAAAATACTTTCCGCAAAAATAGGGGGTTTCACGATAGAGCTCAAACGAACCCAAAAATACCATTTTTGAGACCGACTGAATTAGTTTTGTCTTGTTTTTGGTACTATTTTTGCCTCCCTAATGCCCGGCGCCTTCCGTATCTCTCCCGATCCTTCGTCCCGGCGTTGAGTCCTCCGTAACCGTCGTGGACGGCAACGAGGCCCGTATTGCCGAGTGGGACTCATCGACTGTATACCCAGTTCCGAACGCGCATGAAAGCTTCCGCTCTAGCCAATCACAACAGGCGAGCACGATGCTTCCGCTACGGCCAATCAGAAAAGGTTTTCACCGGTGTTTGCAGACATCGACTTGCCAATTATGGATTGATTGGTTGGTATTCTCGTTTATATACCGCGGCAGGCGCCCGAAAGCCAAGGGCAGTCCAAATACATGACAATTCAGTACGTGGGATTAATCTACGGTGTTGATTGGGATATGGTGGAGGGGGTGTGCGAAAGGGGGGGGATTCTGGTTTGTGCAGGTGTGGGCTGGGTTGAGATAGAGCCATATTGGACATATAAAAGAGAAGAGAAAACATAGAGAGGTTTAGTCAAAGCAAAACAGCATGCCCGGTGGTGTGCCGGGTTGTTCACACATACGAAAGCTGACGGGGGGACGAGTACTGCTGGGAGCATTGTCTGATGGCCCCTTCAGTCATGGAGGCGGGGGAGAAAGCGGCAGGGGAGAGGAGTGGGTAGCTCCAGCCCGTTCTTACATTAGGTCCATCAGTGTATTCCCTATACCTCGAGTGGGGGGGTCTTAGTCAGCTTCGGTTTGTTAGGTTTTTAAGAAAGCCCCTGACGCCTCGATAAAGGCGGCAGGGTGTACATTACCCTCTGACGTGCCAATTATGGGAGCTGACTCTACCCTCGCCTGCCAGTGTGTGGGTGGTCGAATAGACCGGGAATTGCGGCAAAGAACTCAAGTGACGTCTATACGCTCAGCAGCCCACTGATGAGGACCGGAAATTTTGAAAGTACGGGAGGCATAAAAACCAAGTGACGCCTTCGGATCTCCCCGATTCACCAGACCGAGTTCACTCGGTCTGGCAACGAGAGTTACGAGACTATCGCGCAACGCACTCGTACAGTCCACTCTCGGCAACTCCCGCCCACCCGGTAACCTGGCTGAGTAAGCTCAGCCAATGAGCGTGAATCTCTCTTGCGCTGGCTTCAGACAAAGATTCGAAGGATGGCTAGCACTGTGAGCTAATTGGGTTTACAAAGCTATTATCAAGTAAATGCGGCGACGTATTGAGGTAAAAAATTTCCTGGATTTGCGCCCCCTCTACAAAACTTTATGAACAAATTTTCTTAAATCTGGCCTGAATTTGTGTCACAGCTCCGAAAGTCTCAGTTTAGGGACAGTAGTGTTTTGGAGATAATGTGATAATGATGATCTCATATTATTGAGGTGGGGTGAAATAATGCATTGTGGGAGCTAACTTTTGGGAATGACGGCAGATGATTTCAATAGAGTGGCTGGTTGGGCCTCCCGCAAAAGGAAGCCGTCAGAACAATGTGTGCACCTTCTGCGATCTGGGCACAGATAGATCACATACAATCTCAAAATACGTTGGAAGCTCCATGGCCACCTCCCTCAGGCATCTGTTGGATTAGAACCACAAATTACGCCTTGAGAAGTATTCGCTACAAATTAGGTTCCCGCGCCTCACGTGCTTGCGGCAGCACCCACAAGACGTCGTAGTGACTACTGCTTGACGTAACAGATCGATTACAATAATATTACGTCCGCAAGATTAGGGCGGATGGCGATTCCCGAATATTTTGTGTACACTTAAAAACTTACTAGTGACTCTAGTTTGGTCTGGGTCTTCCATCCACAGCCATACTAAAATAATATTGGTAAAAGCCCTGGTAGAAACCAGGCTATTGGCCGATCTGTTTCTTCTTGCGAGGGTACTATGATGATGCTACGAGCATTACAGTCCTTAAAGGGTGCTAGTCATCTTCCGTCTATCTCTGCTGTGTGTCTCAGGCACGGTGATACATATTCGATATTCCCCTCCCCAGCCCCTGCGCTCCCGTCTAAAGAATGGCGTCTCCGCCAAGCCGTTGCCCGGATGTCTTCGGCTGCCCTTGTTTCCCGCGAAAATCCCAAAGTCGAAATAGAGAAGGATGACGGCAACCGTATAGAGCATGCAGTGTGTACCATCGTGCCATCCTTTGTGGAGCGGCTTCAATGCCTTTGTCTCCTAGGTCATCTCTACATTTGATTTATTTTCTATCGGCGTAGGACCTTCGAGGTACGACCAAGGATATAGGCCTGCCATTACCTTTGGCATTCAAATATTCCCACTTAGTTCACATACCGTTGGACCCCTCCGCGCTGCCAAGATATTTATCCTAGACCTTGAGGACGCTGGTATCCTTCGTTCTATCCATACTCTAAAGGTTACTCTGTGCGTCGTTCACGTTCATTTAATCCTGTATTAATTATGTTGCTAATTATCCTCCAGTTATGGATCCCTCGCAGCCACCGGAAAAGGACATATGACACCCCAGGCCTTGATGATGGGCTTCCAGGGTGGGCGAAATTAACAGGGGCAATCGATTATGCGTTGACATCAGTTTTCCAGGGTGCGATCCCGAAACCATCGATACTAGCACTATCAACGCACGCTATGAAAATCTTCTCTCGACCAAGATTCTTGAAATAAATGGTAGGCATAGAATTAAATATGATATGGATCGAGACATGGTTTGGAGGTGGGACCAGGTCCTTCCCACCCATCCAAATGGAATGCGCTTCTCTGCTTTTGACCAAAATGGTGATCTTTTGGCTACGAATGAATATTACTCAGTCGGTGGAGGTTTCGGTCCGTTTCCTCGGTTTGTTGAATGTATTCTCTGCGCGCACTAACTGATGATATTCAGTGGTGAATGAGAAAACCAAGAGTAATATCACTCACTTGATTATCCTGCCCTTTGACTTACATCTCGTGCAGTCGACGAGAATCTCTTTTACAAAGGAGTGGATAAATCCCGAGTCGCCCCTGCACGATTATCTCAGGCACATGGCATGGATTCCACCCTCACTGGACTCTTGCAACCGTCCCCTGTGCAAAATTCAGACTCATCGCCAGAATCGTCATCGGATCCGTATAAATCAAGTCAGCCCCGTTACCTCTTCCACTCTGGCGACAGTCTTTTAGCGTTAACACGGAAGCATAACGTTAGCATGACGTCTCCTATTGCATTTGTTGGTGTGAGGTCTCTAAGTGGGACAATATGTCTCCAATTTTAGCTAACAATCGCCCAGCTTGTTTATGAAAACGAGCTACATTATCTCAGCCCCGACGAGATACACGATAAATTGTTCAAGATTTGGGGTGTAATGGATGAATGTATTCGTACCGGAGTGTCCACCACTGAGGAAACGCTTCCGGGTAGATTGCAGCTGAAGCGGAGAGCTCCAGCCCTGTACAGGTGCAGACCTGCCGCGATCCTTATTGCTATAGTATTATTTCTGACGATATCCAATAGACGCTTGATGAAGGGGTAGGTTCTTTCACTCCATGGAAGACAATAGCAGACCTGATCCCAACGTTTTTAGATTTTATCCGGCCATATATGCACCCTCGTCAAATCCAGCGATTGCCGCCCCGACCCCAGATATTAGTGATTCCCATCTTGATGTCATAAACCCAACAGCAGCACTGAACCCCATGTCGGCGCGAGCTGCACCCCAGGTTACAAATGGGTCAGATAGGCCGCCCGCCTCTGTCACACCAACTATTCCCAGCATGCGGCGAAAACTCGTAAGGGGAAAGCTAGACCACCCAATCCCACCGATGCCTACTGCGAGCCGTTTTCTCTCCGCCTGAAACTTATTCTTTGACTCACTTCTCCCTTTTTCATTCAGCGCAAGGCCTCATTCCCCGGTATCGATTTCTTATCTTGCTATGCCATCGCCGTGAATGAAGTCAATGCGAGTGGTGGCCGTATTGTTACATCACCCACAAATGGTGCTTCTGGTGTTATTCCCGCGGTACGTGGCGGGTATCTTATCTCTTCAGGATCACTTGACGAACTATTTACACACTTTAGGTCCTCAAGTATATCCTAGAAGTGGGTTCAGGAATGTTGTCCAGATTTATTCCTGGGATCGCTCATTCTTGACACTTAAGTTTCTATCGGAAGACCCCCAGCGTGATATTTCCACATTTCTGTGAGTCCCGACGAATATGAGGATGTATGTCAGAGCTGATGACCTGTTTCCCAAGACTCACGGCTTCCGCCATTGGGTATGATGATGTCACGCGTCTTAATTGACCATCTCCCTCACCCTTGTTCATGTTCATTAGAATGTTGTTCAAGCGTGGCTCCACAATTTCAGCAGCAGAAGGTATTATTCAAGAGAATCTAATCTCTCTAGTCTAGCTTATTAATTTCCCCATCCTTCCGATAGGCGGCGAGTAGATGCGGGTGCCGCTGGACTGAATGATGCGACTGACCACTGAAATTTATTGTTAAATAGGATGTCAAGCTGAAGTGGGAGTCGCTTGTTCGATGGCTGGTAGGTGCCGGTTCTCCTAAGCAGTAGTACCGGAGTCTCATGCAGCTTCGCCTTCTGATTCTGCCTTCCACTAGCTGCAGGTACTGTCTGTCTGCGATTCACTTCCTAAAATGTTATCTAATCTTGATCCTACCCACCCAGGGTTCTCTGCCTGCATGGGAGGTGAGTGGATGCATGCATATGATCTATGGAGGTATGGATACGAAACTCAGATTGTTGGATCGTCGCAGCATCCCCGGAGATCATTCTTCAGAGCGCTGAGATTGGTATCGAACATGTGCGTACTGTCGTTGAGTTTACATCTTGGATGACGGGGCTAACGTACTCGACAATGATGATGATTATAGAACCTCGGTTTGACTTGTGATCCCATCGGTTTGTGGAGACCCCTTGTTTCGCCGTCGATTAAAAGACGGAAGGAGATACTCACTGGAACAATTTTTTCTATTCTCAGATGGTCTTGTTCAGGTTCCATGCATAGAGAGAAACTCACTGGGGGGTACGTTCATCGTCTTTTGGCTCCGACCTTCTTCGCGCTTAATGGTATACCTCTCGCGTGCGCGTCCAGCCATCAAGGCCGTTACAGGTTAGTGTCTCCCTCAACTCATAGTCCAACGCTCTGTGAATGAAGTATCGCACTATCACTTTCTAATTTGCCTGACTTGTGTGATTGTCACCGATCAGCGGCCCAACTGGCAATGGCAAGCGGCGGTGTTCATTCGGTCACATTGGACGAGGCGATCGCTGCCATGCGCATGACCGCGACAGGTAAGCCACCCTCTTTTGAATTTCGGATGGCCTCTTAAGAGTAATCGGACGAATCGCAGATATGAGCGAGAAATATAAAGAAACGAGTCTGGGAGGCTTGGCTACCACAGTCCGCATTCCATTGACTTCGCCTGCTTGGTATGATTTCTCATTTGCTGGGCTCGATCGATCTCGGGGACTGACGGTGCCAATCGATCGCCTGTCCTTAGTTGAAACTCTTCCCAGTCATCGCAGATCGCCGCACGACGACGACATATAGTTCCATTACCCGAGGGGTTGCGCACATGGCCCAGGGCTGCTCGCTTGCCTCGGGGCACCGTTCGCGAATGTCAATCCAATCACTCACCATGGGCCTGAGCTTTTTTTTCTTGTTTTCTGTTGACTTGTTTCAAGAAACCCAGGCCTCTTATGAACACTATCCCGTATTGCATCTCCACCACCCAATTATTTCTTCGATAGATTGGCCACGGTTCCCCCAAGATTCTGTTCACTCAAGTTGTCATCACAGACGATACGGACAATAGATGATACGATTTCAGTTCACCTATCAAGTGAGCCACGACTTCTAAGTTGTGGAAAGTTCGAGTCTCAGAACAACTTTGGTGCGATCATAATACTCTAGACGCTGGTGCTCATTGCGGAACTGTTACGTAAACTATGATAGCGTCATCCAGCGATTTTCGGAAAATTCCGACCAACAATCATGTCAGACACTACGTTGCTGGAGATAGATCATAAAATTAGAACCCTCTCGTCTCTGATAACGAAGCTTAATCAGAGAGTCGAGACACCCGATTTTACTGATCATAACCACATCTCGCCTACGTTAATCGCCTGTAACCACTTTGCAACCCTGCTGACTCGTGGGATTGAGGACGGACCAGCGAGGACAGTTGTGGCTGTCGCTGGGAAGTTATCTTCTGAGGTGGTACTCGCAGTGTCAGTGGATGCACATGAAGTGCTGCTCCGGAGTGCTGTGAATCCCTTTCCCAGGGATCAGCCCATGTTCAGAATCGATCGCATTGCCCCGAGTCCAAAGACTCTACGTGATCTAGCAATGCCGCCGTACGTTCCAAGTGCCTCTCATTCTCCTTATATCTCACATCCTGCACCTGCGATTCTCAGTCACTATGTGAATGAAGACTCTCTACAGGATTATGCCAGCCATCTCCTGGCTGCCGTTCGGGATTTGAAAACCACCCAAGATGATGCTTTATTCACGGCCTTTATTGTTCGTTCATGTTTACTGAGGATCACGCATCGTTTGCATGCCGACCTCTACGCATTCAAACACCCTTTGGATGAAATCCTGGACGGTTGGATCCCCCACCCTGGAGAGTTTCTTCCTTCCAAGCAAGTGCACGTATCGTTAGACTCGGATTCCCGGACTGCCCTAGCTAGCATATTGGTGGTCGGGAAGGAGCATACATACGAATGGAATATAAACAGCGCACCAATCTGGGTCAGCTTCCTTTGTCGTCTCATCAGGAATGCTAAACGCTTCGCCGGTGATTGTTATGGCCGTAATGATAAAAATAACAAAACTATCCATTCTGGCTCTCTTGCCCTCCTCTGTCTCACTCTGCAAACCTTGTGCACCCTGTTGTACAAGCTCCCTATTCGCGATCTTCTTTCACTGTTTTCAATCCAATTGAAGCTGAGGGTAGGACTTAGGGATGATTGTTCTGCTGTCTCCGATGAAGGTCCATCTCATTATTCTCTATGCTGCCCAGTACTGTCTAACAATCTCGTAATCCAGATGCGCTAGACATGGTAATCAAACCTAATGAAGAAATTCATTTGTTCGCACTGCGCCACCTCGGAAATATTGTTGCTTGGGAAAGCGCCATTCGGTATGTTTCCAGGAGCCTCCAGAAATCCACCTTATTCAGGAATATCGTCCTCGATTTCGTCGTGACTCGGGCTGTCTCACCCGAAATCTGTGCGCCGGGTGAGCCAATTGTGAACTCGGCCATCGAGTACGCACTTAAGACGTTGAGCATGGCTCGTGAGACCGAAGATGTCGTTTCGATGATTCGGGCATTGAAGAGCAAATTATTGCCTGTCCAATTCTGTGGGACAATCCATTGCGAAGCCTCTTTGATGGGCATGATTATCGCATGTAAGGGCAGGGTGCCGCTTCCTGACAATGCGATGCAGAAGAAACTCGAAGCCATGGAGGTAATGTGGAATGGTGGCTATATCACCTCAACTGCTTACCCAAACCATCTTCTGTGTAGAAACTGGTGACAAGGACCGGCGTCAGCACAATAGGTGTGGGAAAGAAATGCTGCTGGTGCTGCAGCTTACTCGCCCAAACGCTTCAAGTCGAGTATGATGATATGTCTTTCGACATACCCGCATCCCATGGTTTCATTTCCCCCTGGATATTGCCAACAATTGGAATCTCCGTGCCCATTGCGGAGTCCATGGAGGCAGCTCTGATGGATGTCTGGATCAGGGAAGTGGTAAAATTTGTTCAAGATCACATGAAGTCTGCAATTCCAAGCGCTCGGAGTGCAAGGAGTTTTCAAGGTTCTACCTCAGATGACTCTGATCATGAGGACAACCAATTGGAGAGAATGGCAAACCTCATGAAGAGATGGGTATCATTGGATGTGTAAATAGTCTGATTACTGGAAAGCACTACCTTGACTACTGTGGTGCTCTTTTATGCGCTGGTATGGATGTCAAAAACTCACCAAGTCAGCCTGCATACAAATGTCTCGAATTATCTCATATGCCTTCCTCTTCGATGTCTAGACCAGCCCAAATATGTCCACACACATGTCGCCGGCGCAGTTTATTCAATACATTCCTCGAATCGGACCAGCATTGTTGCATATCTGACGAGGAATTTCTAGTGCCCGAGCGAACGCAGTGAGGACCAACTAGAACTTGTCCGGTATCGTGCATGTGTGGGTGCACGATTGCCCCGTTGGATTGTTTGGCGGTGTCTCCATGCACACTCGGTCCAACCCATGGAGACCGACAGCCAAGTCTGGATCCCTGTATGGACCAGGATCAGCCAGACTGAGAAGAACATGATGAAAGTGCATCAGTGTAAGATATGATGACCACCGAAAGTGCAACATGTACATGTACATGACGGGAGGATAACAAAACATTCTGCCACCAGTCATTTAAGGGTCATTCATTGTGGGTTGAGTATGAATGAAAAGTCCTTAAGACGGCTGACTGGGAGTTCGCGAACAAGGATTATGTAAGCGCGGGGGTAAAGGAATAGGAGGGAGTGAACTGAATTCTGAGAGACCCAACATGAGAGGGACTTCAAGGCAGAGTTGTGAAACAGAGAGAGGCTTCACATGAGTAAGATCAGCCAAAGACAATATATTCTCAATCTTCTAAGGAGGCAAGAATACAGGAGGGATCTACTTATATATACCAGTAGACTAAGGAATTACTAAGGAAGGTGAGGTGGTATGATATATGGTATGATATGTGTGGTGTGATGAGAGGAAGTCATGTGATTAGGTTATGTAAGAGGTTGTGAGTATGACTCATGACACCAGTCTGGTGCATGGTCACAGCACCCTTTGTAGGGCTCCTCGCACATTGGATGGCCCATGGATCAGATCAGGATCTGTGGATTGAAGCTCTATATAGGTATATCTAATGAGCGACGGTGCTCAGCGGAAGCATAACGCACATGTAGAAGAGAAACACAAAGTATGTACATTATGTAATCGATAGTATATTTGTCTCAACACCCTCCCTCAACCTGCATGGTGACCCTAGAAAGCATGCGGGCTGCCTTCATATATACAACTATCCTTGTCGATTATAGCTGTGTGTACTGAGTGCTTGGTTTCCGGGAGTGACAACTGTAATTCTGTGAGTTTGGCCTCGAGCTCTTGGAGCTTTCCCTCCATTCCTCCTGAGTCTCCCTGGGCGGAAGGGCAGTCTTTTTGGAAGTGGCCTTTTCCGTTGCATCCTCGACAGATGACTGTGGACATGTCAAAACCATGTTTGGCTCGTGCATTTAGGGCTGAGTGCGAGTTCTCTTTTGCAAGGTCTTGTGACGCAGATCAAGTTTCTTCATTGACGAGGCGCTCGATGACATAATCAATGGTGCAGATTTCGTCTGGGACAGAGTCGAGGGCAACAATAAGGAAGTTGTAATGGGTGTCTAGTCCACCTGTGAGTGTGAGGATGACTTCATCATCACGGAGTGTGGACCCTAGGTCCTTGAGAACTCGGATTTGGTGTTGGATGGATGTAATCCATGTGCGCATGGGCTGGTCGCCGGACTTGTGCATTCCGTATAGTTTTCGAAGTTCGGCCATGCGAGTGCCGAGGCCCTTGGAACAGTAGACGGTTTCGAGGTTCCTCCAAATTTTCAAGGGGTCCTCGTCGGCAAAATGTGTGAGTTGAGAGGGGTCAACGGTGAGGATTAAGTGTGTGCGTGCCTGTGCCTGGAGACGGATGTGCGCAGCAACTTCTTTCTCGGTAGAAGGGGACAGGCAGGTGCCTAGTGTGACTTCCCAGAGGTCATAGTTTTTAGTGATTAAATGGGATTTAGCGTATTCTCGCCATTCAGAGTAGTTGTCTCTGTTAAGTTTTAGGATTTTGACAGTATCAGACATGGAAAGGGTCTCGTGTACAGAGGAGGGGGAGTTTAACGGAGAGTTGAGCTTTTTACTGGCTCAAGATGAGATGGTGGGAATAGGATCCGGACTTTTGCTGGTCCAGAAGGAAGAGGAGACCTTGGCTTTTTACTGGCACAAGCGTCTAGATGTGGTTTTTACTGCCACGCCGCTTTTTACTGGCAGAGAGTTCAGACCTTGGCTTTTTACTGGCACAAGCATCCAGGTGTGGTTTTTACTGCCGCGCTGCTTTTTACTGGCAGACCTCGTGTCTCGAGTGAGGGTTTTAGGCGGTTTTTCCTGCCACTGTGGTTTTTACTGCTGCCTCCTACAATGCCACATGGGCCCATAACCTAATGAGTGACGGTGCTCGGCGGAAGCGTAATGCACATGTAGAAGATAAACACAAAGTATGTACATTATGTAATCGATAGTATATTCATCTCAACAATATCTGCATCTGCAGATGGCCATAATACAACATCAGCAAATTCACTGGCCAGTTCTGAGGGTTATGAGTGTGCTGACCACCTAATTCAGGGAAAATCATTTCCTCCAAAGTGTTAAGGGTTGTTCATGGCTCAGGGAGGTGATTATGTAATCAGGCCAAGGACAAACAGGAGCCCCTTAATATGATTGATGAGAAGGCTCATGAAGTGAGGATTACATAATGTTTCAGAAGACAAGAACATGGAGGAATGAAGCAGCAGAACTGAATTTTCAGGGAGACTTGGACAA
>MU128929.1:0-14655 GCA_014904985.1 Hydnum rufescens UP504 | reverse complement strand
TGGAGAAAAGGTTGTGAGGGAAGGGAGGTAATGGTGAAAGAGGTATAAAGTAGTGACTGGCCAAGTGGCACAGTCACTAACTAAGGAGAGAGTGGGGGGTCAGTGAGAGGAAAGGGCTGTCCTACTCACTGCTTTCCCAGCTAGGGTCCAAAGGCACAGTCCCAAAGCCAGGGAAAGGGCTAGTATTGATGGCTACTAGACAGGCCAACCAGATAGGCAGATAGGAGCAGGGTAGAGACAGATATTCACAGTTTCTCACTAGGTGACGAAGATCCAGGCAAAGGTTACTTGATTAATCCCGGCAACTGCCATATATACATGACTTTTGAGTCCTAACTTAATTATGTAATACACTATATTACACTGGTGCATGGTCACAGCACCCTTTGTAGGGCTCCTGGCACATTGGATGGCCCATGGATCAGATCAGGATCTGTGGATTGAAGCTCTATATAGGTATATCTGCATCTGCAGATGGCCATAATACAACATCAGCAAATTCACTGGCCAGTTCTGAGGGGTTATGAGTGTGCTGACCACCTAATTCAGGGAAAATCATTTCCTCCAAAGTGTTAAGGGTTGTTCATGGCTCAGGGAGGTGATTATGTAATCAGGCCAAGGACAAACAGGAGCCCCTTAATATGATTGATGAGAAGGCTCATGAAGTGAGGATTACATAATGTTGCAGAAGACAAGAACATGGAGGAATGAAGCAGCAGAACTGAATTTTCAGGGAGACTTGAGACAAAAAGGAGGATTGGTGAGAAGAAACAATCACAGATACATATATTCTCAATCTTCTAAGGAGCTAGAGTATGAGCAGTAGCTACTTATATACTAAGATCAAGGGAGGATTGGTAAGGGGATTATTAATGACAGTGGAGGAGGATGTGTGGTGCTTATGTGGCAGGGCCACAAGGTCATGTGATGTGCTTATATATGAGGTTATGGGTATGACTTGTAACACAAAGATTGGGTGTATCTCTGAAGGCTCTGAAGTTCTGAGAAGACCTTTGGACCAGGAAGGTCTGGAAGCCAGGAGTAGCTGTGCACATATACACAGGCAGCCATATATAGATATACATAAGCCACCATCTACAGAAATATTACATAAGCCACCATATATAGAGATATTACATAAAATGCCATATATAATGATATTATATAATGTCCCATATATAGAAATATTACATAAGCTGCCATATAAAGAAGTCTTGCATAAGCTGTCATATATCTTACATAAGGCACCCATACATAGGCAATGTGCATGGGGGGGGGGATTTTGTTGAAAGCCCTGAGGTATATACACCTCTGAATGTCTGTGTGCATCAGAATCCAAGTTGTGGGATAAGTGGCACTCAAACATCCCACAACTTGGATTCTGATGCACACAGACATTCAGAGGTGTATATATACCTCAAGGCTTTCAATGAAATCCCCCCCCATGCATATTGCCTATGTATGGGTGCTTACATAGCCCCCCATATATAGTAGCTTATGAAATGTTTCCTTTTATGGTTTCTTATGTAATTTTTCTGTTGTAGTTGCTTGTGTAACATTCCCTATAGAAGCTTATGTAATATCACTATATCTGAAAGCTAAGTATATATATATGGCAGCTTATGTAATATTGCTATATATGGCAGTTTATGTAATGTCTTTATATATGTCAGCTTATGTAATATTTCTATAGATGGTAGCTTATGTAAGATCTCTATATCTGGCTGCTTGTATATATATGCACAGCCACTCCTGGCTTCCAGATCTTCGTGGTCCAAGTGTCTTCTGAGAACTTCTGAGCCTTCAGAGCCTTCAGATATACACCCAATCTTCAGAGGAAATGATTTTCCCTGATGCTGAGGTCTCAATTAATAATGTATCACATGGGATTGCATTTGTGGTCTTTGTTGTTGGGTGTGTGTCTCTCTTTGGGGGAGAGAATGCCTTGGAGCTCAAGGAGATGTTTGACTGGATAATCAAAATCAGATGGCACATTGATGTGAGGGTACATCAAGCTAATTAATGTGGTGCCATTGATCTCAGGGTGGAATATGAACAGTTAGATTAGATGCCTTTAGCTAGACAGATTAGCACACACCTAAGTCAAGTATGTTCCCCCTGAAGTTCTGCAAGAACTCCTTTTCATTGAACTGATGATGCAAACATCCTTCATATAACTGTAAGAGTAGTAGAGACACTGACAGGAGATGCCCAGATGATGTGTTTGAAGACCTGGTCCTTCAACTTTGTCCACTGCTGCTTCATCTTCATGAAGAACTTCTTGAGCTCCTTGATTGCCATTCATGTCTTGCTAGCCCACATTGAGTCTCCACCAGCTTGCCTGCTGGCTGCTCAGCATTAGGGCCACTTCCCTCTGACCTTGCTGTTAACACTGTAGCCTGCTTCTCCAAGATGTCAACCTTGTGTGATAAAAGAACCTTGGTGCAGAGTACAGTTGCGGAGGTACAAACCAGTGGGGGTTTACATGCAGTACCTATGCTATATATAGTAAAAAAGGGGGTGGCCCTAGAGTGGGCTAGAACAGCAAAGAAAGGGGAGGCCACAATTTGGCACATGATATGAATATGCTGTAGCTGATAACCACCCATTTCAACACTCTCCTTGATGGTGGAGGCTATGGCACCAGCAAAAAAACATGAGACAAAAGAAGAAAAAATGGGGCAGTCCCCATATGCTCCCACTAGAACAAGAAAATGGGGAATGGGAAAGTGAGCAAAAACACAGACAACGGCTCCCACTGGAGCAAATGAGTTTGAATGGTATAGAAGAAGGGTTGGGAGCTCCAATGACTGTCAAATCAAAATCTGGTTCAGCCAGTGTGTAGATGGGAGACTGTGTTTCTGTTTATTCAAATGGGTTGGTTCGCTTCAATGGTTGATCACTCTCTGCAAGATGTGTATGTGTTTATTGGAGAATGGAATGTGATATGGACTAGCTATAGTCAATGATATATTGTAGATGCTTATAGGAAGGCTTATATGTGAGGGATGCTTGTAGAAAGGCTTATATGTGTTCATGTTGTGTTCATTCATTTACTGATATTTGTGTGTCCTTGTTTATGTCCTCCTGGTCAAAATGCAGATATCTGTGGGCTATAGAATGGTCAGTGCTTGGTTAGTTTTGTTAGTATGCTTCAATCTTCTTTCCTGACTTGTATTTCATTATGCTTACTTTTTCCTTGGATGTCCAGCAACTCTAACCTTAGGTTCTGCAACTATCCTTGGCTTCAGTATTTCACATAGAAGGCTTCCAGAAACTTGGTCTCAACAACCTTGAAGATGACTTAGCTCCAGATGGCTTCAGATAGACAGTTCTTTAGATTATAAGCAGAATTGTAGACAGTAGTAGACAGTGGTTGATTTCCAGAGTGAGGAGATGGGGGGGTACAAGAAAATCTGCTAGCTTATATACCTATCTGAAGGTGGCTGTGCATGGAGCAAGAACAAAAGAGTAATAAAGCTATGAGATCATAGTGGAGTAGAACAAAAGAGTAATAAAGAAATGATGTCATAATGCGGTCATAGCTGAGTCATCCATAGAGTGTGATGTCATAGTGATGTCATTCATAAAGAGAACAAAAGGATTCATAAAGGAAATGATGTCACTAGTTTGCTGAGCTTGTGGAGTTGGAGCATGATGTCACTGATCTTGTGATGTGTTTTGGAGCTCATGGGAAGCGAAATTAAGGGACATCTCCGGGTTCTGGAGATTAATCTGAGCATAGTCCAGTGGTTAAGGTGTTTTTGTTACTGGTTAATAAAAGGAACAAGTGCATGATGTGGGATTCGATACAGAGACAGCAGTTTGCATCCGTAATAGGCGTGCTTGGTACTATTCGATGTGGATTTTTAACAGCTTTCTGGGCGCAGTGGTTCTGAGCAGATCGGATGCGAACTGACAGAGAAATTCATTTTTTACTGATGGGTGTTGATTCTGATAGTAATGTCATTCTGTTGAGTTCAGTTTTGATCTGTTCTTCGCGTGCTCAGTACTGTTGGATGCGGATTTTTTATATCTTTCTAGGCATGGTTGTTTCGAGAGGATTGAATGCGAACTGATGGATATATTTGATTTTTACTGGAAATCCTGGATTTTAATAGTAACATTGGCCTGGAGAGTGCAGTTTTGGTCCGTTCGACTTGTTTGGTACCGTTCGAAAGGTATGAATTGTAGCTTTCTAAGCATTATATGGGTGTACCTCTCCGATCAAAACTGACGGAGTTATAGAACAAATTTGGTTTCTGCACATAGCCATAATTAATTTCATAATTGGTCATGTGATCATCCAATGGCTGGAGGTAGTGTAATTTCACATTTTCTGATACTGGATGTTTTTATCTTCCACACTGGATATCCAAATCCCCTCACATGAACTGTAAACCAAAAAATATAATGGTGAATGTCTTGATGATGTTGAGAACCATGAGCCAGAAATCCAAATCCCCTCATGCACATCCCAAAACAGCAAGCCAGGCCATGGCCAATGACAAATCCCCCTCACCTGAGTGCCACCTCCATCCCACCCAAATTAAGCATGTACCATGTGCATTTCACCATGCAGTGGTCTTGTAACTTGCAGATTTCGCTTCTTCAGATTGAACAGGCATGGCAGCAGTGCAGTCGCATGCATAGTGACCTGTTTTCTGACAGTGGTGGCAAGTCACATCACTCAAATCCTTTGCTTTTGGACAGGTACTGGATCTGGTGATATGGGCAGAGTTGCTGACATCAGTGTTGCTGTCAGGTTTGTTATGTGATTCATATTCAATGAGAGCTGCTGAGACATCAGGTACTGTAAGTCAGCCATGCCAGGTCATAAGGGCAGTTGCAATGGGGTTGTAGGAAGTTGGTAGATTGAATATGAGAACATCCGTGATGTCTTCTTCTCCCATAGTCATGCCCATAGTGCACAATTGAGAGGCAAGAGTTGTAATGTTGTTAATGTACAAGTGGATCAAGTCCTTTGGGTCATGTCTGGTACCATATAAACGACACTTGAGTGAAATCCAGTTCACTGCAGAGTTCCTTAGGTAAACACGCTCCAATGCTTTCCAGGCTGAGGGAGTGTCCACACAGTCACATATGTGAATTGCCTGATCAGGCATTAATGCCAGTCTGATCGCAGTATAGCTGTCTGCAGACTTCGCATTCCAGTCCATGAACTGTTCCACATTTGTAATCTCAGGCTGGGCTACCAAACTGTTCACCACTCCTGCATGAGTGAGGATGAGATGCATTTGGAAGACCCAATCAAAATAGTTCTTGGATCCAGACAGTTTCTGCACTGTCACAAGAAGTGCATTAATGTTGCTGGGTTGAGACATCCTGAGTAGTCACACAGAGGTTCACTGGTTTGTTGTGTGATAAAAGAACCTTGGTGCAGGGTATGGTTGTGGAGGTACAAACCAGTGGGGGTTTACATGCAGTACCTATGCTATATATAGTAAAAAAGGGGGTGGCCCTAGAGTGGGCCAGTATAGAAGAAGGGTTGGGAGCTCCGATGACTGTCAAATCAAAATCTGGTTCAGCCAGTGTGTGGATGGGAGACTGTATTTCTGTTGCTTTTCGTTGGGCTGGTTCGCTTCAATGGTTGATCACACTCTGCAAGACGTGTATGGTGTTCAGTGGAGAATAGGAAGGGATATGGACTAGCTGTAGTCAATGATATATCATTTGGGATGCTTGAAGAAAGGCTTATATGTCTGTGATGCTTGTAGGAAGGCTTATACGTTGTGTGGGATGCTTATAGAAAGGCTTATACGTCTGGGATGCTTGTGGAAAGGCTTATATGTCGTTCGTGTTGTGTTGGTCTGTTTACTGATATTTGTGTATTCTTGTTTACGTTCTCCTGGTCAAAATGCGGATATCTGTGGTTATAGACTGGTCAGTGCTTGGTTAGTCTTGTTAGTATGTTTCTTTCTTCTTTCTTCAAAACCTGATACGTATTTGTTATGCTTACTTTTCCTTGGATGTCCAGCAACTCTAACCTTAGGTCCTGCAACTATCCTTGGCTTTAGTGATTTGCGTAGAGGGCTACCAGTGGCTTTGTCTCAACAACCTTGAAGATGACTTAGCTCCAGATGGCTTATAGATAGACTGTTCTTTAGAGGCAAGCAGAAAAGTTGACAGTGGTTGACAGTAATGATTTCCAGAGGAGATGATTGTGTGTGGGTACAGAAATCTACCAGCTTTTATACCTTTCTGAAGGTGGCTGTGTTTAAGAAATATGACTCCCCCATGGGTGAGTCATATGTGAGTCATATGTGAGAACAAAAGAAAAATAACAAGATGATGTAATAATGCGGTCATAGCTGAGTCATTCATAAAGAGAACAAAAGAATCATGAGGGTGATGTCATAGTGATGTCATTCATAAAGAGAACAAAAGGAATCATGAGGGGGGGTGATGTCACCAATTTGCTGAGCATGTGGAATGCTTGGAGCATGTGGTCACTGACCATGTGGAGCATTCTGGAGGCGAAATGAAAGGATATCTCCGGGTTTTGGAGATTAATTTGAGCATAGTCCAGTGGTTAAGGTGTTTTGTTGTTGGTTGATAATGGGACAAGTGCATAGGATGGGATTCGATGCAGAAACAGCAGTTTGCATCCGTAATAGACGTTCTTGGTATCATTAGATGCGGATTTTTCACAGCTTTCTGGGCGCGGTGGTTCCGAGAAGATCCGGTGTAAACTGACAGAGAAATTCGTTTTTTACTGATGGGTGTTGATTCTGATAGTAATATCGCTCTGTAGAGTTCAGTTTTGATCTGTTCTTCGCGTGCTCAGTACCGTCGGATGCGGATTTTTTATATCTTTCTAGGCGCGGTTGTTCCGAAAGGATTGAATGCGAACTGACGGAGAAATTCGTTTTTTACTGGAAATTCCGGATTTTGGTAGTAAAATTGGCCTGGAGAGTGCAGTTTTGGTCCGTTCGACTTGTGTTTGGTACCGTTCGAAAGGTGTGAATCGTAGCTTTCTAAGCGTTATATGGGCGTACCTCTCCGATCAAAACTGACGGAGTTATAGAACGAATTCGATTTCCGCGCATAGCCGTAATTAATTTCGTAATTGGTCATGTGATCCTCCAATGGCTGGAAGTGGTGTGATTTCGCATTTTCTGATACTGGATGTTTTTATCTTCCACAGATGGTGAACACTTTTAATTGCAGCCCCTTGCAATGTCGTTTGCCTTTTTCCACAGTTATACGATTGAAATCTGATCGTGCCTCCTTGTGTAGAACCACCATGTCCATCCTTCGAACCAAAGCGAGATTTCCTGCGAGTTTATGCTTCGAATTTGGTGATAGAAGTCGCTTATTGTTGGGTAGGGGTCTTTAATATCCGCGTTTTTAATAGTTTTTCCTTTGTATTGTCCTAGGATTTTTAAGCAAATACCCACTTTGAATGATATCATTAGGGTGGAGGTCAAGAGCATCCGTGGAGAAGGTTCGACGAGGTACAGTGGTGTTTTCTGGAATGCGGAGGAGAAGGACAAATTCGATTTCGAGATCATGGCGTATCGTGGGTCGATTGTTATGCGGTTCTCCGAACTCGTACGTTGTCCAGTCGACTCTTTTTGTCTTTATAACGCCATCGATATGCAACTTGGGGATTTGGATAATAGCGGATAATCATGTGGGGTTTGAGATGGGTGAATGGTTCAGGGTATGGGTAATCGAATTGCCGATATACAATCGTGTGAAGTTCCAATGGCATGGTGAACACTTTTTGATTCGTGCCTTGAGGATAGTCGTTCGATTTGCTTTTATGTCACTTTTGCATCCGTAAACCAATTGATCATGTGTCCATTTTAATTTCGCTTAGGCTTTCCATGGATTCGGATTCCTTCATTGATTGGCAGGGTCACTTCATATTTCGCTGTCATCTTCTCATACGTCAATGTCATCAGGGCGCAGGCAGAGGTGGTGTTTTATTTTTGTAAAGGATCAAACGACGACGGGGGTTGCATGGGTGAAGTATGGGTATGGGCACTCGTCGTCCATTTCGCCAAATACTACGAGGATGAGGTGGATTCAAACGAGAAGGTGACCATCTGAGCTGAGGTCCTTGGTTTGGGTTTGGCTCAAGTAGGCATAATAGAAGTGATCGGTGTCGTTTTCGATATCAGGATAGAATACGCCAAATTCCCCTACACAGTAGTGCCAGGTAGTGTGAGTCGTGGTTGGTTACTAACACTCCAAGGCTGATTTCAGTTTCTCCCAACGTTTGAAAGTCCTGACATGAGAGAGGAATTTGATCCATCGAATTCGAATTATCACCTGAGTTCTTGATATCGCCTGAGTTCCTGAATGTTTAATGAACATCCTTAATGACTGCGGTGTTTACATACTGGTTGAACTCATGGCTTTTCGAGGTTGTAGTGGGAGTTTTTAGAATCGTGGATGAAGGTGTTTGGTCCGCGTTTTTCAATGACTTTTGTATCCAGTTATTCGGTTTTGACATGTGACCAGACCCGCTGTTTATGTTCTCCTTTTCCATTTATGGTGTTTTTCATTCGCCTGGCATTTTCATGATAGAGGAAGATTTTTATTATTTTTAGAGGCAATTCGACGATGATGATGGTGGTTTATTCAGGAGGGTGATGGGTGAACATAGGAAGGTGGACCGTGTCTGTGTTGACATTCCCATATACGGCCGTTCTTATCTGCACCTTTACATGAAAATCGGAGTCATTGGTGTATTCTCGGGTTACGCAATACGATTCGAGGCAGGCGATCATATACGTTTGGACTGCAGTTGTCGTGTTGGGGCAAAAGTAACCCCTTCGTCCGATGTGGAGATTGAGAATAGGATCGTTCTGGTCCCTGACGTGCTGTACGAAGAAAACCATGAATCCTGTCGCATTGTCCGGAATGTATACGTCGTCGAGGTTGGATGGGAGTTCTGTGTGAGTCTCAGAAATGCCATTGGTGAGTATGTTGGTAGGCATATTCGATGGTGTCCTACCCCTTTTTAGGTAAGCATTTATACGAGTCGCGTTGTTTTTGACATATGTTCTTTTTAGAGTCAGTGGATGGGATGGGGAAAGAGGATTTTTGTGTGAGAAGGGCTTTTATGAATGGATTTGAGACAGTCTAGACTTGAGGGACCCTTGGATTGTCAGGGCACTCAGTTCGGGTTCGGTTTCAGTGAATTTTTTGATTAATTGACTGTTGTTTTTGTTTACCGGTTAAGTCGCAAGTCTCCTAATTAGCATGGTTTTGTTGTTACGGTGTAAGCAGGAATCTCCTAAGAGACTATGCCACAGTCCAAGATTGTTGAATCAAGGACGAAAGGAGAGGGCCACGGAGTCAATCCGTAAGTTAAGGTCCGATTGAATGAAAGGCCTTGAGGTTGGGAATTTGTCTTGCTAGGGCAGGCTTGCTCTAACAATGAATGAATGGATTATTTGATTCAGAAATCACACTGATGGCTCTCCTCTTGAGGGCCTATCCAAAGCGTGAACAATACTAGATATGGTCTGGAAATCACCCTGGTGCCAACAGCTGTCCTTCAAGACTTTAGAGACTGAGGGTGAGGGGGAAATCAATCAAAATTCGCATCCTCTGCACTTAATATACATCTTGGAATAATGTCATGGTAACCGGCAGAAAGGTGGGGTTAAGGCGAAAATGATGAAAAAGAGATTGAGTCAAAGGCTTCAAAACTGAAGAAGATATTCAATTAACAAGTCAGAATGGGGGAATATGGCTTAACCAAGGTATCCCTCCTCTCCTACTGAACAGAATCCCTTGGGAAAGGTGGAACTGGTCGCCCAAGACGTACCCTCCATCGGACATAGGGTGCCGGAACCATAATTGCCTTTAATAATCAGAAAAGCGGAGGTAAAAGTGAAATGAGACATGGGGAGACTAAATTGCAGAAAGCCGAGTTCTAATCCGCTCGTTTTGCCCTTGGTACCATTCGATGCGGATTTTCAGCGTCTTTCCAGGGGTGGTCGTTACTAACGAATCGGATCAAAACTGGTGGAGATATTCGCGAAATACTGAAGGATAGTGTGGAGCATGAAGTAAAATCGACCTGGAGGGTGCAATTCGCATCCGATAAACGCGTATGTGGTACCGTTGGATAGGTATTGATCATAGCTTTCTGGGCGCCATCTTGCCGAGTCGATCCGATCAAAAATGAGGGAGATATTCGCGAAATACTCCTTGAGAGTATGGGAATAGCCCCTATTTAACATGTGACTAATCCGCGAGTTGGATCCAAAGGATTAGGCAATCTTGATTATATAATTGGGACTCGTATATCCTCGCTGAGGCAATGAGCAATGCACAATAGATTGGGTACCAAACAAACAGGGCAAGTTGAATTGCCTGAGCCACAGTTGGCTGGGCTTGAAGTAACTACAATTTGAGGTAGTCTGTTGAAGACTTGGAGATGGACAATTAAATGTCTCGTGTACAAGGTGGAGGAAAGAGAAATGAAGTGGGTCTTGGAGAATTGAAATCCACGTCGTATGGCAATCAAAGGAATGGTAGGTATTTAAAGGATTGGAATTGAATAATTTGGATTCGTTTGAGGAGGTAGTTGGTCCTGAAGCGGAATATACATAGTAGGGTTTTATCCCTCCAACAACGGACTTGTGGAATTTTTGTTTTTATATGGACTATGACTTTGTTTCTTTTGTTTTTCTTTTGACTTGTTGTTTTTCTTTGATTTTGATTGATTTTTTTTTTTTTTTTTTTTTTTTTTTTTGACAAGTCCACATCGCCAGGTGAGGTCAGTCTTAAGAAAAAATTCAAGTGACATAGAGGCTTTCAGACTTTGAGAGAGATGAGAGTTAGGAGAAATGAACATCATTTTGCCAACAGGCGACATAGTTTTTACATGGAGAGAAAGGAGAGCAAAGGAGAAGTCTTTCCTTCAGGCGAGAGAGATGGTACATTGGGGTGAGCACATATTTCTTTTTGTTTTTAATGAGAGAGAGGAAGAGGATGGGAAAGGAAGGGGAGAGGATGGAGGACTGCGTTGGACGAGGTATATGTACTGCGAGGCAAGGACAAGTTGTGGTGACAGCCTACCAGCCGTTCGTGTCGTCATCTGATTCGTCGGTCGCTGGGTTGGATGGAAGGTCCATTAGTTCGTACGCAGTTGGGGTGTCTTTGAATTCAGCCCATTTGTCATCCTTTAAGTCATACTGAATGTCATGCATGTATTTCTTGTAATATTTGACGGCTCGGTCATCGGTCAAGATGGAAGGGGCGAGATCGTGCGAAGCATGGAGGGATTCGGATAGCTTGGTGAGTGCAGGGGTGATACGATGATGGAGGATGAATGCTGTGTACGGTGTAAGCAGGAGAAAATGGGGAGATCTCTGCCACAGTCCGCGATGTTGAATCGAGAACGAAGAATGGGGGCCACCAATATAATCTGAATGTTCAGGTCCGAGTGTAGGAGGGTCTTTAGGATAGAAGATAATCCGCTGTCAGCAGTAGTTGCCCAAGCAGATGAATAAAGGGGAAATTATGCCACAAATCCCACACTCCAAGGTCCTAGTCTTGTGGCCTTAGACAAAGTGTAGTAGTAGCAATGTCCTCAGATGGAATTCGCCCAGGAATCCAGCAGCAATACTTCAGTGCTTCAGACTGGGGAGGGGGAAGACAATGGAATTTTCAACACAATTCGCTTAATATACAACCCGGCTATGAGATCAAATATCCGATGGAAGCAGGGGGATAGGGGAAATATGGAGAAAAAGGAATCAAGTCAAAAGCTTCAAAACTGACAGAGATATTCAATTTACAAGTCTGGGGATAGGATAGAGCATAAAATGACTATTTCTCCTTCCCTTTTGGACAGATTCCCTTGAGGAATGGTGGAATAAGTCGTCCTGAACGTCCTATCCTTTGGATATAAGGCTGCTGGACAATATTCGATATTTGAAAATTGGAAGGGGGAATGATGTTCTCCTGAGACAAGGGGGAAATTCGTATGTAGAACACCGAGTTCTTCTTCGTTCGCTGCGCCCTTTGTACCGCTGGATGGGAATTTTTAATACCTTTCTAGGAGCGGTCGTTTCATGCAAATCCGATCAAAACTGACGGAGAAATTCGAAAAATACACCTTCTTATTATGAATGAGCAGGTGAAATCGTTCCAGAAGCCTCAGTTCTGATCCGATGAACACGTAATTGGTATCATTCGATAGGTATTAATCACAGATTTCAGGGCGCTATATTTACGAGTCGATCGGATATGAATTGACTTCGAAAAGCGGAAAATACTCCTTAAGAGCATGGATTCCATAGTAAAATCATTCTAGAACGTGCAGTTTTCATCGGATTGACTCGTACTTGGTATCGTCGGCTAGGTATGAATCGTATCTTTCTGGGCGCTACTTTCCCGAGCCGATCCGATCAAAACTGATGGAGAAATTAGAAAAATACTCCTTGAGAGTGCCGCATTTGCCCCTATTTGATTATGTAATGCATCCGCGAGTAGGAATGAAGGCCCGGGTGTGTAATCCATTGTATTACATAATCACCATTCGTTAGGATCGCCCTTAAGGCAGCGAGATCCGTATGAGCAGATTGAAGGAGAATTCAAGACGATATACAGAAGGGCAAGTTGAATTGCCGGGTCCACCATATCATGGCTTATGGTAGGCATAAATGAATACAGTCCCTGTGGCCTGTTGAAGACCCCGGGAGATTGACTCGTGTACAAGGAAATGAGCATTCCATTTACATCTTTTCAGGCATATGGAATTCATGCTCATCCATGAACAGACGAAAGGCTTGATATTGGAATGACATATTGGTACATTTTTAACTTGTTCATCGGAAAATTCGACGCTGAAATGGAACTCTATGTGGTAGGGATTTTTCCCTCCAACAACGGGGTGTCTAAACGATGCTGTTGTCACACGATATCTGCTGCTTGGATAAATATTTTAGTGAGATGGTCGACTTGGGTAACATGGTGATACGTAGATGGATAGAGTAGCCGATCGCACCAATTGGTTATACACTGCTCGTGTTGTAAAAGTTTGAGGTCACGTTTATCGAGGTTTTTGGCTTTCACCTTGAGGTCGGCTTCTCGTTGATGTAGGGTTGCCGAAAGAAGAGAGAGGGGTGGTGTGAGAGAATCCATTTGCAGGTTGTGATTGGCAATGGTGCGACTTAACTGGTCAAGTAGTTCCGTGTTGTCCTTTATATCTTCCTTTCACTTCTCTTCATACTCGCGTTGGACCTCGTCGAGTTTCTGCGCTGCGTTGTACTCGCGATCTATAATCGCTTGTCGATAGGACGGCCATGTGCGGTAAGAGTTGGTGTTTTTACCAGGTCATGGTATACTGATTTTACGAAGGCTGTGGGGTGCGTGAGGAGGCTGGGAAGGAGAATAGGACTGATGGGAAGGATGATACGAGGAGCGAGTGCTTTTCAAGGTGAGAGATCCCATGGGAGAGTCTGAGGACTCGTGTAACTGCTGCGCAGTAGGGGTTGCTTGGCAACTGATGATGTCCTTTTGAGTCAATTCAGGTTCTTTCGAGGGTTGAGCGGGAAGAGGAATGAACGGAGGAAGTATAGCATGTGGGTAGAGATTAATAGTCTGGGGATGCAATGAAAGACGAGGGTCGACGGTTCGCTGGGTTTCGAGTGGTGCAAGTGGTTGCGCGTTGGTAGAAGATTCGATTGATATTGTAATTCCTGACAATAGCATGCGAAGAAGAGATCGAGTCGGGCCAAAAGGTCTGTTTTATTGTTAGCGATGTCTTTTGTGGATGTCCTGCGTTCCATACCTCGTCGGTTATGTTTTGTTCCTTTTTAACTTGAGACGAGAGGAAGATGTCACCGTCCAGGTTAAGTTCTACGAGCAGCGTGGGTGGAGTAGGAGAGGGAGCAGGCGTCTGGATGTATTCGAATGTGTAGCTTTGTACAGAGCTCGCAGTCGAGTCGAAATGAGTGGAGTCGGACATGTCGAGATAGGATGGTTTTGATGGGTACGATAGGATGCGAAAAATGGGCTTGGGTATCGTTGGTTAGCTGTTGTGTCGCTTTTATACTCGTCAGGCTTACTATACTCGCGTTTTGACGTTATTTAGCCATTCCTTGCTGTAGTTTAGATATTAGCTGTGATGATTTAGTCGACAGGTCGATGGAGTTGTTGCGCGTGGACGATAGATACTGAATGGAATGAGAATGAGGAAGAGATGGAAGATGAAGGGTCGCCAGGTTCGTTACGCCATATTATTAAGTTAAAACTTCGCGATAGTTGGTCAGGAGCGCAGAGGATCACATAGTCACATAGAGAAAGGAGCCAGAAGAAGAGGGGGATCGATTTTGACGCGGCTGCAGGTTTTTTTAAGACGGTTGAAAAGAGTTTTCGTAGGTTTCGGCACATTCCGCGATTCAACATTTCGATGGCTCTAGGGGCGTTAATTTCGGGATTTTCTTTGCCTCATGTCTCTAGGGTCGTCTTGAATTCATAGTTTTAGTCGTAGTCTTGTGATGCGGCTTGTAGAAAATGTTTCAGGGATTTCCTTTTTAAGAATTGAATTTTCCTTTTAAGGAGTCTCTTCAGGGGATTCATAAGCGGATTCGGAGATCTGGGGCTCCTGTGAGGTGTTCCCTAGGAGTTCTTGTAGAAGGTTCCTTCGTTTCCACTCCA